>JAFBJS010000289.1:10079-119100 GCA_016785265.1 Paraplagusia blochii | reverse complement strand
CCTTTAAACTGAGGATGGTGTAGAGGTGGAATTTGATGGGGCTTGACCTTGTTCCCCTGAAGAGCGCAGGCAAGAAGCCAACACTGTGTAAACCTCCAGGGGGAAAAAGGCAGCTTTGTCTGTGTCAGCAGGAGACAGTGCTGTTCTTAAACGTGTATATATATGTGCGCTGTGATTCTATTCCCCCCCATTCTATGTTGCATGTGTATGTGTGTTTGTCCATGAGCGGGGCTGTGTTTGTAAACACAAGACAGAAACCGGAGAAGAAGTTGATCCGGTTCTCAGTGCTGACATAAGAAAGACGCTGCCACTACAGCTGGATCAATAGCAACTGTTGGGAAAAGACACACACACACACACACACACACACCTGTCTCTTATACACATCTAGATGTGTATAAGAGACAGCTCACCTTCTTCAATGTCAGATTCTGAGGAGGATTTTTATTCTGTTAATACTTAAATTTCAGGATAACTTTTGTAAATTATACTGCTCACATGTGGACACGACTTCAGCTGTTTTAAATTGACTGACCAGACTGGATTGGCTCTAAAAGAACTCTTTTTTTCATTTTGTTTTTTTAGTCTGACTTTCCTTTATTCTTAAGAGAAAGATAAAGTGAGTTTGATCATGTGTTTTTCTCCTCCTCCTGCAGGACAAAGGTGGTCTATTCAGTGGACTTCTGAGAAAGACACCCAAAGCTCCTGCAGAGGTACAGACTCACAAACCTGTGTGAAATGTACAAAAAACAGACAGAGTCTCAGCCTCAGAATCATGAACTCACTCATATGAACTTTTTTCTCTGGTACTGACCCAAAAAATCTGCTCTGTGGTTTTTCACACATACTTCAGTAATTCCTCTATGAGGTGTTTTTGTGAATTTTTTTATAACATACTGTACATATTCTATATAAATTAGGGAATTTGTTTCTAATAAATATACACCCTTTTATGTATATGTTAGTGATAAGAAATGTTTTATTAAGTCTCATTTTGGACAATTGACATTTGTCTTTCTGTCTCAGGAGAATATGTCATCTAAGAAAGATCTGTCGGCCAGCAGCGACAGTCTGTCAGAGGCAGGGAACACATCGGTGAGTCAGGTCACAAATACTTCAGGAGATTATATCACTTGTGGCTACAATTTGTTCCCAAGGAGTGGAGTAATTCCTTAAAATCGTTTCAGGAGAAGGGAGGTGCGTTCAGTGGAATGTTTAAGAAGTCGCCCAGACTTGCAGACCTTCCTCCCACTGAGAAGGTAGAATACAAGTAAACAGTCCCAAATAAACAGACCTTCATTGATCAAGTCAGGTTTAAAAGGCATCACAAACCTATAGGTGTGATTTATTTATGTTAGCTTTATTAATTCATAAAATGCATTATTTTATTGAGGTGACCACATCTAAAAAGCCAAAATACTCAGGATTTCCCTTTGTACAAGTCTGTTACAATTGCAATGTGGCTTGAGTTATGTATTTTATTTTATTTATTTTAGGAAAACCCAATTGCTGACAGTGAGCTATCAGGCAGTACTGAAGGCCTGTCTGAGAACAACACTAAAGTAAGAGTTTTACTATGAATTACTCTTAAACTGACTTCATTATACATGTCTTTTTTTATTATTAAAATTATTAAATCACATTTTAATTCTAGGAAAAAGGAGGAATATTGAAAATCTTCAAAAAGGCGCCTAAACCCGTAGAAGCTGCTCAGTCTGAGGAGGCAGGTGTCAATGTCTGAATAGACTTTAATAAACCAGAAGAGAGAATCAAATGTTACAGTTCATGAATAAAGAACTGTTGCCATTGTATAAATATTAAACGCTCGAGTGACTATTATTCCATAAACTAACTTACATTTATTTCTTAAGGATGAAGCTCCAGAAAAGGAACTTTTAGCCAGCAATGAAAATTTATCTGAAGGCAAACAGGTCAGTGAAGCCTTTTTGATAAAAACCTTAACTGATTTCTCGTCAGAAACAACATTTGAATATATATTTTTTTAAAATATTATTTTTAGGAAAAGAGTTCAGGACTGTTCAGTGGCCTCCTGAAAAAAACTCCCAAAACAACAGGAGAAAAGACAGAGTCAGCGGTAAATAACTGATCAAGGTTCTGTTAATGTCATCTTCATATTGTTTTTCAGTGCAGCTTTATTTTCTAACTTTTGATTCCAGGATGAGCTGTCAGGCAGCAGTGACGATCTGTCTGAGAACACGAGCACCAAGGTGGGCGCCGTAACCATGTATTTTATATCTATGTCACACATACCTCTCTCAAACACATGCTTGGTTATTCAAATTAGATTACAGATTAGACAAACACTTCTATGTCTTTTCAGGAAAAAAATATTTTCAGCAACATGTTTAAGAAGCAACAGAAACCAGCAGAGGGCGGCACAGAGAAAGTAATAAAGCTACTTGAACACATCTGACTTCTGTGATGTTTTGACTGACCTCTGACCTCTGATTTCCTTTTCCTGCTCACTGTCCAGGAGCAGGACAGAAAGAGTGGAGACGAATTATCTCACAGCTGCGAGAATCTAAGTGAAGCCCCTGTCCAGAAGGTTGTTGTTCCCTGACCTTCATCCTATCTTTTTGTTTCCCATCATCGCCACAGCATAAATGTTGTAATGTCATTAAAGATAGAAAATGAACAATGCTTTTCTTTTTAGGAGAAGAAAGGCGGCTTTGCTGGAATATTTAAACGTTCAGCCAGCATCGACAACCTGTTTGATGAGGTCAGTGATAGATTAGAAAAGATTTCTTGCTAAGTTCTGTGTTGTTTTTTGTGACCACATCACAGACTGTTTACTCTCCAGGAGAAAGGTGGACTCTTCAGTGGACTCAAGAAAAAAACACCAAAGACGACTGGAGATGAGGCTGAGGTGAAGACGACGGTGATGCCAGGATGACCTTCTGATTGTTGCTGTTTATGGAATTAAACTTGTATTTATTTTTAATTTATTCCAGGACAACGATGAGCAGAAGGAACTGTCAGCCAGTAATGACAATCTGTCTGAAAACACTAAGGTACCAGGACAAGGAATCCATTGTTGTATTATTTTCAAAGTTTTTTTTTTTTCAATAACAGGACAAGTTGAGGCGAGTCAAATTTTTTATTGTGTGTATAATGTTTTGATGTTATTGTTACTTTCAGGAGAAAAGTATTTTTAGTGGGATGTTTAAGAAAACGCCAAAAACAGCTGAGGGAACAATGGATGAGGTGCAGTAGAAACCTTTTGCATGAAAATAAATCGTTGTTGTTAATGTTATTTTAGTTTATCTTTGCTGTTGTGTTATTCAGGAATCAGTCAGAGGCCAGGATAAGAAATTGTCTGCCAGCTGTGAAAATCTCCTGGAATCAAAGGTAAAATATCTTCCTCTAATCACAACAGTCTCACTCAACAGTGACTTTGTATTACAGCTTCTTGATTTTAACTTTGTTCAGGAGAAGAGTGGAGGAATCTCAGGGATCTTCAAAAAGTCTCCTAAACCCTCTCCACGCTCCCTCGTCTCCAAGGTGAACTGAAGGTTTCCTCTAAGAATTAATTAAGAATAGGAGGTTGTTATTCTTTTTTTTTATATTAATTTTTTTCCCAGGATCCACTGAGCGAGATGAAGAACTCTCAAGACTCTGATGATCTTTCAGACACTTCAGAGGTGAGGAAGCTAAGCTAATGATCAAACATACAGAAACTACACATTGCATATTGCATTGTTTCAGTTGGAGCAGCTCAAGGCCTTTATTTTCTAACTCTCGTTTGAAGTCATGTCTTTTCTTTCTTTTTTTCACTTCCTGTTTTACCAAATCTATTGTTTATGGTTTAAAAAGGCCGAACTGTCTGCCAGCAAAGAGAACCTGTCTGAGGTGTCGAACAAAAAGGTACGAATAAAAGTCTCCTGGAGTTAAGTTTTTTAACCACTGGTAAAGTAACGCAGGTGTTTCCTGTTTTCTCCATTGTCAGGAGCGTAAGGGAGGATTTGCTGGGATGTTCAAAAGAACACCCAAAATTGTGGACCCACAGGTATACATTTATCATCAACGCAATAAAAATTAATGATTCAGATGCATTAATGACAACATGTTCATTTCCCACAGTGATGATTGTGTTCCTTCTTCTCACTGCAGGAAAGTGTTGACCTGGAGACACCAGAGGGAGGTGGACTGAGACGCAGGAGGACAATCAAGAAGAAGAGAAGGGTGCGTCGGTGATCACTTTATATGAAAATCAATAGTTTAAATGGTATATTTATTGATGTTAAATCCTGCTTTAACATCTTTAGGTGGTGTCTTTTCGAATCAAGAAAACTTTGCCAAAACTTCCCAAGATTTCTCAGGTTTGTACAGATTTTGTCTCAGCTTTGATTGTTCTCTTTCAAAACTGATATCTCCTGCTACAGTATAATCACATTTATTCATGTGGTCCACCATGTAGCCTTCAGAGAAGATGCCTGTGATTGGAGAGACGGTGGAAATGCAGGAGATGAGCACAAATCAGGTTGGTTCTCATGTTCTCATTCACGTCTGTGTTAATTATTCCTCATAATGCACTGATGTGAATGAATAAAACATTTCTTCTTGATGATCTGTTGAGTCTTGTAACTCCCATCCAAGGACAGTGCAGTGTAACGGTTGTTGTAAACCTGTGTCCTTTGTTGTTCAGGAGAACACATTCGAGACGCAGCCCGTGGAGATGGCGGCTTATCCCACAGATGGCAGCAGTCAGGCCAACGAGGTGTGTGTATGTGTGATCTTTTCATCATCTCCGTCGTCAGTTGTCCATTCACCAACTAGTGTTTTTTTTCTTTATTGCAGGAACACGATGAGCTGATGGAGTGGTGGAACACAGTCAAAGGTGAGTGTCATGGTTCTTAACATAATAATAAAAAAAAACTTCATGTTCCCAAGGCTAATACAGTTTCTCCTGCTGGAAATTCCCAGGTTGGAAAGAATGGAATGAATCCTCAAATTTCCAAGCAGAAGATGAGGAAATGTAAGAAGCTTTTTGTCTTTTGTTAATATTTAATCGCAGTGTCAAAACATTATATTGTCCACAAGATAACAACAAAAGTTAGATAATATTTAATTTATCCCAATAAAGACTAGAAACATAGTCATGAATGAGAAAAATCAACTCACTGTTGTTTGTCTCTAGGTTTGACATAACTTTATTAAAAATGTTCAGGAATCTTATAACAAAATTACGAGAAAAATGTAACATTTCTACACACACACATTAAAATTTATCTTGTTTTGACATCTGTGTCTAACTCCAGGGCGATGGAGCAAGCTGCTGACCGAGTCTACATGGCTGCTCGCCTCTTCGTACGTCTTTTCAACCTGCGGGGGGCGTCCTTGCAGCATCGCATCCTGGAGCTGCTGGCGCTGGCAGATGCAGCTGATGAATTCCACAAGAAAACAGTAAAAGCTGCCGTGGGAGGAGGCGTGGCCAGCGTGGCGGGCAGCGTGGCGACCATCACAGGACTCATCCTGGCGCCGTTCACATTCGGCGCCTCTGTTATCGTCACGGCCGTGGGCATCGGTGTGGCCACAGCGGGCAGCATCACCTCGGCCACGGCCAACATCACCGACACAGTTCACTCCAACATGGATCGTAAGAAGGTGGAGAAGATGATCCAGGACTACCAAGAGGAGATCAAAGACATCAGAGAGTGCATGGAGTTTGTGCAGGTGAGGAGAATTTGACTTTTCTGGGTTTGAGAAGTTGGGAATGGAGATGCACAAGCTAGGCATTAAGAAAAAGATTAGGAGACAGAGAGGGTCTCTTTAAGTGTCTGAGGAAAGACAATGTTTTATGTTGAAGTTTTTCAAGTTCAATCGGTTGGTAGCATGAATTTGGGCATTAAAATGAAACTAAATAAAAACATAAATAAAGATAAAGGAATAACTTCTCTGCCACCAACCCTGACTGTCTAATATCACTCATCCCTCGCTTTCAAAGTCGCAGTTGTACATCTTGAACTCTCTCTGTTCTCCTGCCTCTGTCTGTTGCCCTTTCTCTGTCTGTCCCCCTGTCTTATTCTGTTTAATGTCTCTGTCCGCCTCCAGCTCTGCCTCTGCATAAGGCTTTTAAAGCATTGGTCCTAATAAAGAGTTAAAACGATGAGTTCCTGGTCAGTTGTTAAAAGTTAAAAATGATAGAAAATAATAATTATATCAAAAGGTGAAAAGACATCTGTTTCTATTAGTTCATCTCAGGTCTGGTGAGGTCCTTTTTAAAAAGAAAAATTATTAAATAAGAAAAAAAAACTATTAGAGCCAGTTACGACCCAGGCAGACGACTAGCAGAGATGCGTGCGTTACAACAGAGGCGGAAATGACGATTCTTCTTCTACTACTATTTCTGGAATTCCACCAACACTGTCTGGGAAGAAACAGAGGTACGTGACTGTCTGTACCAGCACCAGGTTTTTATCCTTCTTTCACCTTCACCCACTTAGGAAAACACAGTAGTAACTGGTAGAGGACCAGGGTGTGTTGTCGAGAACTTGTAATGATATTTTGAGTATGTCAAGAGAGTAAAAAACCTGAGTAAAACCTGCGGGACTCAATATGTTTTTGCTTATTTTAATGACCATAGTTTTTGTCCTTTAATAATCTGTTTTAGACCTAATTTTTTCTGCTTTGGCGCTTAATTTGTGCTGCATTAACAAATAACTAAAATTGTTGTTCTCACCATGTAGTAATTGTTTTTTCTTTCTTCTTTGTCCTTCAGTGACAGTATTTCACCTCAGTCTCCGTCTCTTTGTCTCCCATAGGAAGGAATGGACACTCTGGATGAGTGGGACTTTGAGAAATACACTCAGAGTGCAGCAAAAAAGGCCATGAACCACAACATTAAACACGTAGTGAAGGAGGGCGGTCGTGCTGGGAAAGCCCTGATGATCAACACAGATAAACTCATCAGCACCGTTCAGGTTCTCAGTGTTGCAGGTGGAGCTGCCAAAGCAGCTAAAGCCATTAGCGTCACCACAGGAGTGATGTCAGCGCTCTTCCTCGCCCTGGATGTTTTCTTCCTCGCCAGAGATTCACATGAGCTTCGCAAAGGTGCCAAAACCAAATTTGCGTCCAAAATCAGAGATGTTTGTAAAACCCTTCAAAATGGACTTCTGGAGTTGAACAAGGTGAAGGCTCAGCTGCAGAAAACCATGGACGGCATCGAGGTGGAGGAATACGAGGAGATCGAGGAGGTGGAAGAGGAGGTTGAAGAGGAGTTTGAGTCAGATCCAAAGAAGCTGGCAGAGTTAGAGCAGGAGATTGACCTCTTGGAGGAAGAACTGGACAAGAAGTATGAGGAGGAGGAACAAAAGAAAAAAGAGCAGGAGGAGATGAGTATAAAACTTAAAAGGGATAAAAATGAGGAGAATAGCATGAAGGAAAAGGAGAATAAGTGTGAGGAGGAGGATGTAGAAACAAGTGATAATGAAAAGAAAGAAAGCAAGTTAGAAAAAAGTAAAAAAGAAAACAAACCTAAGCCCAAGGAAAAGGGGGAGAAAGATGAGGAAAAAATTGAAAATACTGAAGAGGACCAACCTGCAAAAGTCAGCAAAAAGGACAAAGAGACAGAGAACAGAACCGCATCCACTATGAAAGAAAAAGACAAATATGAAAGAGGGGAAACCAGGAGCGTGAAAGGAGATGGGACTCCAGAGGAGTGCAGTGAAACACGTTCACTCCTGGCTGCCCAAACGGAGAGAGACAGAAGTGGAAGTCGAGAGGGACAGAAGGATGAGAGGATGATCACACCTGAATGGAAAGCAGTGAATAAGGAGGAGGACAGTAGGAGCGTCAGGAGCCACAGCAGCAGGAGTCACAGGGAGAGAGAAATGAGAACCAGCCACAAGGAGAGCAACAACCAAGAGAGGCTGTCTGTGAAAGAGAGTGAGAGATGGAGGAGAGCGGATGAGGAGAGAGGTGTGAAAGACTGGAAGGCTCAAGTAACAAACAGCAAAAGAGAGAGAAGAGGAAGCAGAGAAGGAGATTCAAGGAGAGATATGGAAAGGAAGGAGTCACACCGAAGTCGGGAAGGAGAGGTGACAAGGAGGGAGAGGAGTGCAGAGTCTCATAGGAGTCACAGCAGGAGAGAGCATGAGGAGAAGAGAGGGAGCACAGTTGACAGCATGAGGAGGAGGTATGAGGCAGCAGAAGGTAAGGAGGGAGAGGAAGATGAGGAAGAGGAGGAGGAGGAGAAGCGGAGAAGAAAAAGGAGAGAGGACAGAGAGAGTCAGAGGAGAGACCATGGACACAGCCGGAGAGGATCCAGATCCAGTGTAAGGATGATGGAAGATGGACTTTACATTTAAGTCTCCATCATCATCATCATCATAATGTTTTACCACAATCATCAACAAACCTTCAACTTTATCTTCAGTGTTGATGTTCAAACACAGACTGTTTTTAGCCATAAAGGAATGAAGCAAACACAACATTCATGAGGGAAACCGTGACGCTCACGTATCACCCTCTCTCTGTTTCTCCATTTCATTACGTTAGACTTTTGTTTCAAAACAAGTTAAAGTTTTATTTTACTGTTTCAAAACCTGAGAAGATGTAGAACTGACAGTTACCTTAGACATACTGTGTATGTCTTTTCAAAATGTATCAGTGACATTGAAGAGAAAGAGAGAAGTGTAGTTTAATAACAGATGAGACCACATGTGTTAGCTGAAAAAGTAGCCCGAAACTTATAGCAATAAACGAAACACTTTGCCAAAACCGTCTTGGGAAGATTTAACCAACATTATTTAAATGTTATTTTTAATTGCTAAAAAAGCTGAAGGGTAAACACACTAAAAAATGGTTACAAAATATAGCTTACGTTTAGCTATAGAATATCTTAAAGTACAAAGGGAAGTAAGAACAAAATAACTGCCACGTTGCACAGAAACAAAACGATATAATTGTACCTCCTTTTTTGTTGGTATAATGTTGTGATCTCTCTTTATTTTATCAGGTGTTGTTTGGGTAAATCAAGGCCACAGTATCTAGAGTTTTATGTCCATTCTATCTTTGACCAGTATTTCTCAATTACTAATAAACAGAAAATAGTTGTACTTAAGGTAGAAACAAATTCTCTAAATGAATTAATATTACAGGTCAGTATGATAAAGTATTTGCTGTTACCTTCTCTGGTCATTGACCGTTTCCTTTAAACAGTGCACTTTAAACCTAAACTCTTTTATTGGTACAGTGTTTTACTCTGTTTCTTGTTTGAGGTGTTCAGTCGAGACACGGAATCTTTCTGTTACACTGTGCAGTAATAAACTGCTGCATTTCTCTGTTTACACAACTTTCATATCTTCTATGCCTTTGTAATAAAGGAAGTTCTTCATGGTGCTGGGTCTTTATTGTATGAATAAATACCAGGAGATAAAGTCACTACGTTGTCCACGTTGTTGATTTATTTATTTTTTTTCCATGTTTTGTACTGTGAACTGTGTGTGTTTTGTACTTTAAGTCAGGAGTGGCAGAGAAGTATCTGAGTGGTGTATATGGGTATGGATGGGGATGGGATGGGCAGATGATGTAATAGATTTTTGAAGCAGTCTTAAACCTCAGGAAACAGCCAAGAGACGCTTTGGTCATTTACACTGTCATAAACAGGTTGGCAGTTTATGTCACTGGGGGGCGCTCCTCGTCACATAAGAATGTAAGTTTGTTTTTTTGGGTGGTGAAAATCAACTTTTTCCTCGCGTAGTAAAGGCGTCACTGACCAATAGGATTTGGTTTTGTGTTGCCAAACTCTACCAGTTCACATAACACTGTGTGTTGTGTTAACCTTGTTAGCGGTTTTCAAGGTCAATGAAGTGACAGGGAAAAGCTGAGAGGCTCTGAGATCAAGGTGTGTAGTTAAAACGGTGCATGATTAATCTAATATAACACCACAGGTGATTTCTCCTTCACAAACTCTTCTCTGTCTTTGTCTCTCTTGTCTCCAGGATGGTATGGACACTCTGGACGAGTGGGATTTTGAGAAGTACTCTCAGAGCGCAGCCAAAAACGCTTTGAACCAAAACATCAAACATGTGGTGAAGGAAGGCGGTCGTGCTGGGAAAGCCTTGATGATCAACACAGATCAGCTCATCAGCACCGTTCAGGTTCTGGGAGCTGCAGGTGGAGCTGCCAAAGCGGCTCAGGCCATCAGCGTCACCACAGGTGTGATGTCAGCGCTCTTCCTCGCCCTGGATGTTTTCTTCCTCGCCAAAGACTCACACGAGCTTCGCAAAGGAGCCAAAACCAAATTTGCTTCTAAGATCAGAGAAGTTTGTAAAAATCTTCAAGATGGACTCCTGGACCTGAACAAGGTGAAGTGTCAGCTGCAGAAAACCATGGATGGCATCGAGGTGGAGGAATATGAGGAGGTGGAGGAGGTGGAAGTTGAAATCGAAGATGAGTTTGAGTCAGATCCAAAGAAGCTGGCAGAGTTAGAGCAGGAGCTTGACTTCCTAGAGGAGAAACTGGACAAGAAACTTGCGGAGGAGAAGAGAAAAAAGAAGGACCAGGAAGAGCAAGGTCTGAAGAGTAAGAAGGAGAAAACGGAGGAGATCTGTCTGAAGGAGATAGAGCCAGACAAGAAGGAGAAGAAAGAAAGCAAGATGGAAAAAGTTGAAAAAGTAAACAAGTCTGAGTCCAAGGAAAAGGAGAAAGAAAATGAAAAATCAGCAAAAGACACAAAAGAGGAAGTTCTAAAAGAAGAATCTCAGAACGAAACCAAGAAAGAGAAGGAGATGGAGAACAGAATTACAGCTGTGAAAGAAAAACGAGAGAGCAGGAAGGAGAAGCAAAAAGAAGAGACAACTAAGAACAAAAAGACAGAGGAGAAACCGAAGGTGGAGGTTCAGAGTAAAAGAATGGACTTCAAACCAGATGAGTGGAAAGACACAAGTTCAGAAAGAGTCCGAGTGGAGAAAGGAAGTCAGAGAAGGAGAGAGGAGGAGAGAGGCTTCAGGTCTGAAAGGAAAGAAGAGGAGGAGAGTAGGGCTTTTAGGAGGCACAGCAGCAGAAGTGACAGAGAGAAAGATGGAAATGACATGGAGAGATCTAGAAAGACAAGTGACAGGACAGAGAACTGGAGAATGGAGGAGGAGCGGGGAGTCAGGGACTGGAGATCTCAGATGAGCAAGAGTAAAGATGAGAGAAGAGAACGTAGGGAGAGTCTAGTGGAGAGGGAAAGGAAGGAGTCGCGCCAAACGCATGAAGTCAATTATCAGAGGAGTCACCACAGAAGGGAGAAGGAGGAGAAACCAGAAGGTAGGGAGGAAAAAGTTAGGAGGGAATCTGAGAGAGCAGGTAGTGATGAAGTGGAGAAAGAGGAAAGACGAAAAAGGAGAGAGGAAAGGGAGGCCCAGAGGAGAGAACAGGAGCGCAGCAGGAAAGGATCTCGCTCCAGTGCTCGGATGATGGAGGATGGACTTTATATTTAGTTTGACAGAGTCCAAGGATTCCATCACCTTTCACAGAAATTGACCCAGAAGATGGTGTGGAGTGTTCTGTTCTGTCAGGAGTCATAGTGTGTGTGTTTGTTACCTCAGGTTTATCATCCAAGTTTACTGTCCACTCTTTTGAGTCCATATCTCCTTAAAGGTGTCATAGACCACTTGGTATAATTCAGGGGGGAAACAATAGGAAATTCTGTTGTTTATCAAGTAGATAATACACTAATTAACTAACAATGAGCTCCAGGCTTTAACTGCACATATATGTTTTCCTCTTGTCAGTGAAACCACTACGTTCTCCTGGGATCCTGTTCTTCTTAGATGTTTTGTCCATGATTTATATATTTTTCTTCGTATTTATTTTAAAACTACAGGGTAAAATGTTATTTCTACTGGTGCTGGTTTATATTTAAACTAATAAATTATAAGTCTTTAAACCATTAGTATGTGGGATGTTTCAGTGAATTATTGCACCTTCAAGCATGATGAAAACCTGGGTAAGTTCTTCAAGTCTTTAATCTCTACGTTGGACAATTATTTATGATATTAAACAAATGCTGAAAATCTTTTACATTTTGTTACACAGCACAACACATGCATCGAGACGTGATCTCAGTCATGCCACAAACTCGTCACCAGAGGGAGACAGAGACTTCTTTTCTTTACTCGAGACATTTTAAAGAAAAGGAAAGTTCCTTCTTAGCTTCTTCTCCAGATGTTTCTGTTCCTGGATCTCGGCTCAGACCTATTGGAGAGAGAACGTCTCCTTGATGATTCCTGAACTCAGGTACGATCGACTCCAAGTCAGAGCTGCACAGTCTCTGCAGCAACTTTGAAAGTCATCATGTCAGTTTAGTCCCAGTGAGGGAGGTCTAGACAGTCAACTCACATTTGTGTTTCATTTTAATATTTTGTGTCACTTTTAGCTTGTCTTTTATTCTATCCATGTTTGTATTTGTTATCTTGGTCACTTGGATATCACAGGGGTGATATTTGATGTTGTGGATCCAAAAAACCACAGGCTGTGAATTCAGTACAGTTTTTATATCAAAACATGTGGTGCCTCCAGGCACAAAACCCCCATCATTCAGTGGATGGAGTCAACACCTTCTACACTCCTGACACCCAGAAATTATATTATTCATATTGTATATTTTTACCAGACCTTTGGCTGCGCTAAAGTATAGTCAGCTGAAGGTGTTTCTCACTGCCAATGTGGTCCAGGAGCAGAGAAATAATATCTCCAAAAATGGTGACTGTAAGTGACGACCTATTTGGATATCTTGTTCATTTTTTGGCTGGGGGGTAGGGAGGTTGAGGTGGTGGTATTGGTGGGTGGGGGTATCTCCTTGATGGTCATGTTTCATTCTGCTTTGGAGCTGTGAGATGGGAACTAAAGGAAATTTGATATGTTTTGGTCCAGGGAGAAAGTTTGAGTCACAAAGGAGTTAAAAGACACACACACACGCACCCACACACACACTGGTACACACACCTCGCGACTCAATATGGTAAAAAAACAGAACCAGTTTGACCAGGACGATATTTATCAGCCAAACTCTCTCTTCCAGTGTTTGTTGAATGACTGCAGCCAAGACAATAAAATAAACAAGGAGGAAAATACAGACAAACACACAAAATAGCTTATGTAGCCAGAAGCTAAGAATCATTTAATATTGGCATATAACATAATAACTAAAGTAGTTCCAAAATATAATTGACTTGAATTGCTAAAGGTAGATTAGACTTGACGTAAAGGTAGTTTAGAGACAGAAAGGGAGAGAAGAGCTGGAGGTGGAGGAGTTAAAGATGCTGAGGTTCACTTTAGGAGAGACAAGGATGGACAGGATCAGGAATGAGGTGATTAGAGGGACAACACAGACAGGAAGGTTTGGAGAAGACAGATTGAGATGATTTGGACATGTTCGGAGGAGGCACAGTGATCCTAGAGATCCTAGAGATGCAGCTACCAGGTAGGAGACAAAGAGGAGATTGATGGATGCAGTGAGGGAGGACATGGAGGTAGTTGGGGTTAGAGTTGAGGACACAGAGGACAGGGGGAGATGGGACCAAAGATGAGAACATTTTATGTGTAAATTGTGAAGAGTGACACCTGATGGCAGATGAAAGAACCCATGTTTCCACACAATCTAATTGATCATTTGTACTAAATTTTCAGTCAGAAGTCAGTCAGTAATCTTCACACACTGAAGATGACTGACTTCTTTCCCATGACTTTTCTAGATCTGCGTCTGTTCAGACCTGCTGCGTCATCATCTCTCAGAGAGTTGTCGACTGGGAGCTGGGAGGTGAGGATTTTATTCCGGGATGTTTGATTTGATATTCCTGTTTCTCCATCAGAGTATAGACAGCCGGGAATATTCACGTCATCACTGAAACTCATGACAGTCATGACTCCAACAATGACACACAGCTGCAGGGCAGCTCATCCCAAACCACACCCTCTGCACACACACACACACACGGTTGGTGAGCCCTTCACCCAGACACAGTATATGCCTGAGCTCATCAACCAAAACTTCAGCATAACAGATATACTGTATTCCTAATCTTAATCCAGTTGTGTGCACATTTTTGGACTTTTTTTGCCTCGTTAGATTCTAAAGTAAATAAGGAGCAGAAAGACAGAGCGTTTGCTTGGACTAAATGAATGACGTGAAAGTCATAAAGGCTAAAATGATGAAACAGTTTTTGAACCCACAACAAAGACAGAGTTTGCTTTACAAATATGAGATGAGAACTGCAGACACACACAACTGGACGGTTTTGTATGGAACAGTTCCCTTCATGTACTGTGGACTACTGCATATACAGTACAACTGAGTATTCATCAAGTAAAGTATCAATAAAGTGGGCCAAAAGTAAACAGTCATGACCTCGAGATTATTAACAAACTCAGCGCTGACAACAACCTAAACCAGGATGACCTGAAACTTGTGTCCCCACAAGTCAGTGAAAACAAACCCTCCTGCACAGTCTCACACACACACACACACACACCCGTCTACCTGCAGCATCAGTGCTGACGTTAGCTTCCTTAAACCTCTTCACAGGGATCACACGTCGGCAGAGAAGCCGAAACTGCAGAGCAGCAAACTCTTAGAAACCGGCTGTGAAACCCTTGGACCGTGGTCCAGTTCAGGTACGACTCTGAAAACTTCCTAAGAAATGTAAACTTTTATAATGACAATAATAATAAGAAGAAAAAAATGTTTTTGTAAAGAATTGTAAAATTATTCAGAATGATCTAGTTTATTTAAACGGTTTGTTTTTGCTGTTTTCCTTTCATAGAAAAATACTGAATTAAAAATAAGTATTTCTGTTTAATTATTTTGTTTGTATGTTTAATAATTTTACTAATTTATAAAGATTTACTTTTAACTTTTGGGAATTATTTTTAAAGAAACTTGAGTGATATTCAGTTTAAAAAAAAACAAAAAACATTTTCCCTTTGTCCTTCAGTAACTCTAACTGACCTCCGGTGTTTCTGTATGTTTTCATTCGTGTATTTCTGAGGCTCCTCCATGTAACCATATGGTTTCAGTAGTTGGAAAAAAAAGTGTTCAAAATCCTAA
Organism: Paraplagusia blochii; assembly: GCA_016785265.1. NCBI lineage: Eukaryota > Metazoa > Chordata > Actinopteri > Pleuronectiformes > Cynoglossidae > Paraplagusia > Paraplagusia blochii. Next base: position 104,045 of record JAFBJS010000289.1, on the reverse strand, counting down.
CATTTTTGAAAAGTGACTCTTTTTCTTGTCAGTATTACATTTTTATGAGTTTTAAATGTTTCACTTTTTGTGCTGTTTTGTCAGAAATGGAAGCAGCGTTGATACCACGGGCTGCTGCCCTGATACTTTTTGCAGCGTCAGTCGTCAGTGCGATGGAGGTTGGTTTATTCTCAGCTTACAGTAAAGTCAAAGTCTCTTCATCTCCCCTCAGGCATCAGAGTGTCATCCAGTCCAGAACATTTAATCACGGATGTGTTTATTTCAAACGGACCTGAAGCCAAGGTGGACGTTTAGGACTAGAATACAGTTTTGTCATAATAAATGGCATAATTGTCATAATTTTCTACCATCTGTTTTAGCTCACAATTTTGACAATAATCACTCTTTCTGTCATTTGGCTAACTCTCAGCAACCTTGTGGCTGACACCTTAATATGAAACTGGTTTCTGTTGTTCTTTTTCAAAGTTTAGCTGAATTTCTTACTCTAACTATGGGGTTATACAATATGTGTGCTGTGTTCAGGGACTCCCGCTCAGTATTGTTTTTTCCCTAACACTGTGTTTGTGTGCGGGGGACAGGTGAACATCAGCCGTGATACGTGTGGAGTCACAAAGCTGTGTTTTGAGACACCTGAGGACTGTGACCCTGCAGGAGAGACTGACTGTCTCTTTGGGTCTTTGATGGACTGGACACCAGAGACTCCCAACAACACCAACCTGTTCTTCCAACTCAGAGGAAATTCCATGGGTTACATCGGACTGGGACTCACTGGGAATGAAACAGAGGTAAACCGCACAGAACCAGTGTCATGTTACCGGCCCTGAAGGAAAAGCATTGATATAAAGATCCATACAAAAAAAGAACATCCAGCAGGACACCTGAGAATGAAGTAGAGCAAGATCATCAAGAATTACATTAATCACATGAAATAAGATTCAACTTTTTGTTGATAATTGTCTCCAGTTGCGAAAATCTTGAAATTTCTAGATGATAAAACAAAACAAAAACAGGAAAAGAAAAAAAAATGAAACAGAGTGTGTTTTTCCTCTAATGACGACAGCATCATGGTGAGGGCCACAGTGTTGTGGGTCAGGATATCCCTGATGGCTGTTGTCATGTCTAAGTTATTGTATAAATGGTTGAGGAGCCAAGAACATGCCAGGGGATCTTAGAAGCCTTCGTGTTGACAAACCAAACATGGAGTGAAGACGAGCAGTTGACACCAGAAACAAACGAAACAATGGGCACATGTTCAGCTGAATCCATCAGAAGGTTGGAAAGTGATGTATCATGGAACACATCTGATGTGTTTCCAGCGTCACTCCATCAGGACTTCAGTTTCTGAGCAGGTCTGAAAGCCACTGTCAACAAACCCTGTGTTAATGTTTGCTGTCTGACAACTTCCCCAATGATCCATGGGAAAAATGGACGCCAATGTGCAAACATTTAATGAAAATTACAATACTCAGCGAGAAAACATCCTGGAGCAAAATCGTAGAGTTTTTTTCCCATCTTTACATAACCCACGGCTCACTTGTTGACACCCAGTTAAGAAATAATGCTAATTAATGCTAAGTTTGTATGCAAAACTCATTTGTGGCTTTGTTTTTGACTTTTTTTTTGTTTTACATGGAAAACCATTTGCTATTATTTACCTACATTTACCTACATATTCAAAATGTGTACCTATTTATACCAAAACATTTTTTCCAACAAAACTACATTCAAAAACATACTAAAGGACTCGCAAAAGCCTTAAACTAGCTGTTGAGGAAATGTCCATTCCATTATTTTTCTTTCCAACTCAAACATGATGTCCTTCAACTACTGCTGTCATTACAACGTGAAGGTTTGAGATCCTTCTCAAATAGCCAGACAGGACATGGGTGTCTGTAAACCCGGACTCTGAGGTAAATACACACAATGGTGCCAGTAACAATAGTCAACACAGGTGAAAACTGCAGCAGAAGAAAAGGGACGTAAACCCAAAACCACAGCCGCCGTGGTTTCTTTATTCACCAGGTCCAGAATCAACAATGAGACTTTGTTGGAGTAAATTCCGCAACTTGTTGTCAGAAAGTGTAACTTACATTAAATATATTTCCCCCCTCAGGGAGCCACCACGCTCTTCATCTGTGCTCAGAATTCCTCAGACAACGGGACGTTCATCTTCAGGACCATGATGTTGAACAACACGGACGCTACACTGACGCCTGCAGGAATAGTGAGCAGGGATGAGGGAAAATGGCTTATTTTTAGTTTCAAAGACATAAAAACTGCCTTAAAAACAACAAACACAAATGAGATAACTGTCTGAACTTACAGAATAACATTTTGTATGTATCGGTAAAAACAATCACACTTTTCGACCAGGGAATAATTTTACCGAACTTAGGTTTCAATGATGTTAGAGCTCCGCAAATCTATTTTGTCAAAATATTTGTTACTTGATTTTGATCAACTTCTTTTCTATGCTTTTGCCAGTAAAGTTTTTCTGGTATTCTTCGGCTAAATTTTAGCTGTAATAATAATAGTGATATTATTATGATGCCCATCACAGGTCGTCTGACACCTGACCTTCATTGTGTTTGCTTTTTAGGACATAACAGACGTGCAGGGTGTGGTGGAAAACAATGTGATTCGGTGTGAATTCAATCTGACTATGATGAACGCAAGCAATAGTTCCATCAGCAGCAACCCTGACAACTCCTTGATTGTTCTGTTGGGGAAGGGCAGTGTGGACGGAGGTGGGTGGAGACGTGACCCACATTTGCAACACTTCATATTGACCAAGTTAGTTCATTACTTAAGTTAGGGGAGGGACTAACTTTGCTCTGATCTTCAGATACGTTTGGCACCTTCAACATCACCTTGAACAGTGGGCCTATTGACTGGAGTGACCTGTACAACAACACTGTCAACACAACAACAACAACAACCACACCGTTAGTCACCCACAGTCCTAATACAACCACAATGGCTAATACAACCACCCTGGCCAACACAACCACCCTGGCCAACACAACCACCATAGCCAATACAACCTCTCCAAACTCAGGAGCCAGCAGTGTCCTCAACTCTCATGGTAAACATTTTCTCTGAATATGTTTGATTATGGTTCCTTGTCTTGTTCACCAATGACGAGGTTAGCCAATGAAGGTAAAAGTTAAGGTAAAGTCACTAGATGGCAGCATTGCAGCTCATTTAATTAACATCGCGCTGTGGTTTGCCCAGAAAAATAAATAAATATTATCAGGTATATTTTGGAATTGGTAGGTATATGAATTTGATATTAAATATTTGGTAAATATTGGCATTTTGGCCCTACTAATGACATGTTTTGTACCTTTCAGCCACAGTTTAGCAGGAGACTATAAAAGTTGTCATGACTGTTGGTATTCATGGAAAACCATGTGTATTGGAATAACTAATTAGTTTGTTTCCCCCCACCAGCTTTGACCGTCCTGTTAACCGTCCTCACACTGTCTATCATTTGGAGAGCCTAAGCCAGAGGAAAGCCGCGGCCTGGAGGAATATGTGGTGTTTTTGTATCAGAGACAAGGATAAAGCATCAAAATTAAGATTTTTACAGAATGCGTCATTAAAGTTTGCACTTGAGCTGTAGTCTGAGTTTCAACTGATCCTATGATAGGGCTTCAGTTGTTAAATATTCATATATTTCTCATCCGCACAACAAAAACAATAGCAATACATATAACGATTATTGTCTTTTTAGTTAACGTGCTTTTGTGTCCAAAAATGGCGCCAGGGCACTAGTCTTACTAATATCTTAAAAAATAATTGAAGATTTGCTATCTTTTTAAAATAATAAAAAAAGTATACATAAGGCAGTCGTTTCGACTTTTTTACATGCACTTTATTTCTCGCTCTCCGATTCAGCCAATCACCAACTGTTGTTATGTCAATAATAGGACAAAAGGGTAATTAAGCGAATAAGCACCGAGAAATTTTCCCTCCCTAAAATATTGCACCAATCCAAAATGATTAAACCGGAAGCACCGAAGTTAAACGACAAAGATGGTGGTTAGCGGTTTAGTACAGATAATATTACCCAACAAAATAATAAAAAAGTCATTTCAGCCTATAAAAACTTCAGAGAGACTTCGCGGGCTTGAACCTGAAGTTATTCTGAACGTAAATCGTCATCAGGTACAGACTGTGACACACAAATTAACTTGTAAATTACCCGTTTAAAATATTGAGACAAAAACAACGAAACAAACATGTTAATTTAATATATTTGAAACATCTTCGTCTATCAGGTCGTTGTTATTGTTTGTCTGTGAAAAAAAAGTTCATTTTGGTTTTTGGGTCTGTTTATGGAATGAAGAGGAAAATGTAAATTTCTTAAAGGGGTTAGTGTCTTCGTTAAATTAACTATATATACATACACTATATATATATATATAGATATATAGATACTCATTGAACTGTGATTGTAATTATTGAGTTATGGCTGCTGTAGATCTCGTTAGTGTTTTCTTCGGCCAAAGGGGAATGAAAGTGTTCTGTTCACTGGAGCCTTGAGGTAGAATAACCTGAAACATCGTTGTTTTTTAGCAGCAGGTGGAAATGTGACTGTACGGTTGGGATTGATTCCCCGTCCTCATATATTCATTCTAAACTCATTAAAATTTTTACAAATGCTACTTGTTTTCTTCTGTTCTGTTTTAAACGTGTTATATATGTTTATTAGACATTATTTCATTATTTCCCAAGAAAAGAGCTGGTATATCGTTTTTAACCCTGTCCTTTCCCTGGATGTAAATATTGAATGTGGGAGTAAGATCCAGCAGGTGGCAGCAGCGAGACTTTAAGCTAAAAAAATTGCCAAAGATGAAAACTGGGACGTTAGTCTCATAACTGAGCTGTGAAATAATCCAGAAAATACAAAAAAACATTTCATGACAGCACAGGGATGACCCATCTTGTGCTTAATAATTGACAAATATTGCTTTAATTTGAGGACAAGGGGCATTTTAAATATTGGCCACCTTATTAAAATCATTTAATAGTACGGCAGTTTTGTTGTTAGGTAAAAAGAAAGAAATTCTCTTGTATCTTAATGTTTTATTGCAATTTATTTCTTTACAGTTGAACTAAATAGTATAAAAAACTGACAATGACAATAGACACACAGGGTCAAACTACCTCACCAAAGAGGGAAAAACACAGTAATCCTAAAAATCATATTATATAGCTGGATTTCCGGGGCGTTGCGTTCAGACATGTCCGTCGAGTTGTCTCCTCTGAGAACATCATCAGTCCATGATTTTGTCATCTCCTAATGACCAGTAACGACTCAGTAAAAACACCAAACCTACAGCTAACCAATCCCGCAACAGTGACACTGGACAACTGGCAAATTTAACAAATACAAGAAAAAAAAAGTGTTTCAGGTACAACAGGACAACATTGCAGATGTGCCATGCTTGTGTGTTTTCTGCATTTTGAATCTACAATACAAGTGTTAAAATAGAGTCCAAGTTCCAAAGGGAAGGCAGTGTGACCGTCCCGTGTCTCAGCCTATGACTCCTCTTCACCGTTGACACTGTCAACTTCTTCATCTCCGTCCACATGCTCACCCTCCTCCTCCTCCTCGTCATCATCCTCATCATCTTCCTCGTCGTCCCTCTTCTCCTGCACAGATGGCATCGGAATCATAGTGAAGTATCAGTAGACCCATCAGCTGTGTAAATGAGACAGGAACAAGGGAGTCTTACCTCTTCTTCCAGCAGGTCGCCCTCTTCCCCCTCCTCCACCTCATCGTCTGAGTCGTTCATCTCATGGCACTCCTTCATGTCATCATCCTTCATTCCTGGGTGCTGCGGTGAAGTCACCTCTCCAGGCTCCACTTTGATTACTTGTATGCACATATAAAAGAAAAAGACTGGATCTTTCGGAACAATTGAACCGAAGTAATTTGTGACGAGTGAACAGATGCAGCTGTCAGTTAGTTCTACATCATTATCTCCTTACCTGACTTCTTGCTGTGGTCCTTTTCCATGCGCTCCAGGCTGTCCAGCAGGTCGTCCACTTTGATTTTGATTTGACTCAATTCTCTCTTGATGGTCTGCAGCTCATCCATCTTAACTGTAGGAAAATAAATTATGGAAACATACTGGTGTCAGAGGGGGGATTTATTGTCTCTTCATCTTTACGGGACAATCATCTGCTGGAAAAAAACAAGTTTTTTTTTGTTGACATATCCTGTGTGTTACAACACAACTAAATGATTGAGACAGTTTTGAAGCCACTAACCATCAAAGGAACTCTTTGCTTTGTCTCTTACAGGAGGTGTTGGTAAACACCTACTTGTTCTGGATGAGGATGATTTTTGGCTGCTCTTGGAGGAAGAGGAGAAGCTGCTTTTTGTTCGGCGGCTGCTTCCTCCACTGAGGCTGACACGAGGACGCTTGGAAGGGATCACAGGCCGTGACAGGGGAGGAGGGGGAGCAGGAACACGGGACGGGTAAGAGTACATTCTGGAATTATAAAGAAAAACAGTTTTTCAAGAATTAGGAAATTGGGGCCAAACTTATTCAACAAAACAAAACCAAGTATACACTTAGGGAACTGTAGAACCCTTACCTGTCGTAATAATCTCGCTGGAAGTCATAGGGGTCAAGATCAAACGATGAACTACTGAAAGTGAACAGGAGATTTGAGTTATTCATGTTTAATCAACTTCAGACCTGAAGTAACTCTAGATATGCAGCAGCGACCACCACCACTGTGACTGACCTGTACATGTCTCCAGCTGAACGTTTGGTGGTTTTTGACCGATGGGGTTTTGGTTCTCCAGCCAAGTTGATGTCTGAGAAGACAAACAAAATAAAGGGAGTTCAAAGACATGTGAGATTTGCTGACAGACCAAAGTTAGATTTTCTTCTCCTAAATCCTCCTGGTCTGATTCTTTACCAAGCACTTGTCCTACAATCATCCTTCCATCCTCTCCGGTGACGGCAGCACGGGCATTCCTTTCATTTGCGTACTGAACAAATGCGTAACCCTTGTGCACGGAGCAGCCCACAATCTTGCCGTACTTGGTGAAGATGGCCTCCACGTCTGCCTTGGTGACCAGCAGGGTGTTAAGGTTGCCAATGAAGACCCGGGAGTTGAGGGAGCGTGGGTCGGTCTTGTTGGTGACGTTGCTGCTGGCCATCAGGCTGGATGCAGATGAACGACTGGCAGAGAAGAAACACACAGACAGATCCTGGATTTAGGAATGGAGACGCTTGGCCATGAAAACTAGACTGAGGACATGGGTCTTTCCAAAGTCTGAGACCTTTGAACCTGACTAATAGGGGCAGTTTCCTGTAAACTAAAAGTTTAAGGAAAAAGATAAAGAAGCAAATTAGACAAAACTGTGGGGGAGAAACCTTTCTACTGACTGGTACAATGAGAACTAAATAAAGGAGTAAAGCTGTTCAGATGATAAAATTAAATTGTCAAAAAAATGTAGGTGTACATCATTCCACAATAAAAACGTATGTTATGAAATTAGTTATGAAGGAAGACTAACTGTGGAATAGACACAGTATAATCGTTGGCTACAAACTATCTAAAAAAAACATGTCAAAAACAACATCCTCGCCAAAGTCAAGAAAAGTTGATACTTTCGGTAAACTCTATCCTCGTGGAGTTTTGCTTTAGGACTAAATTTAGTCATGGATGGAGTTATACTGAAGCAAACAAAACAGATGACCATTATTAATCTGGTTATTGATTGATTTGTTACTGTATTTCCCTATATTTTTTGGCTTAAAATGTCAGTTTTTCATGTGTCTCATTTATTTTTAAAATTGGTTGTTGGTTTACTGTGTTTATCTGCCTGTCTGTGATACTTTTAACGTTTAAAAAAAAGAAATTGGGAAAAAAAATAGGAGAAACATTGACTGATGATGCCCAGGTTGTCCTGTGAGGATCTGAGGGACGAGTTTATATAGAAGAACATTTAAACAGTAGTGGCATCAACATTAGGCCGCTCCCTTTCTTTGCACATGGGGGGGCCACACTTTCATCATCACTCACTCCATAGCGTCTGTGTGCAGGGTTGTCGTCTGTCTGACACTGTGGCCTGGGATCAGTTTGGGCTGGGCTTGTCTTGACCTTCACTTTCGCCCCTCACGATTTAGACTGAGGCGACAGAAAACAGGGTTATGGTGTACCATGTCTTACCTGGTTTAAGTGTGTGGCTTGTATGTGTGCGTGCGTGCATGTGTGTTGCTAAAGCAAGGTACGATTTGTGTATAGAAACACTCCAGGACTGTAGCCACAGCTGAACAGGTTTTATTTTTAGGCGATAAATACTTTCTGAACACTATTCTGTGGAAGGCTTTAATGGAAGTTAAGAAAGCAAAAAAACAAACATTAATTGGTTTAATAAGAGACAAAAAAATAAATATTTGCTTTCTTTTATTATTGCCTGGTGTAAATGTTGGGGGAAAAAATTAAATATAACCAGATGTTATACCACAGGCCTGTGTTTCTAACTGGGCTGGATCTGTTTGACTTTGTGTTTCAGAAAAGAAGGGAAGGTGAGTGAAATTTTAATTAAACGTGCGCTGTATTTCTTTAGTTGTTTTCAGGCACAAAATTGATGAAAATTTGCAATTGGTGAGAAGTCGCTGGAAAGGAAGGACTGGATTAACATTTGTGCTTTGGATTTTTGTTCCAAGAGTGTCTTAGGTGAAGGACTCTTCGCCGTTTTATAAATGTAAATGTGTGGGTTGATTGCAAACACAGAAAGCCATTATACACTTTTCAAACAAACAAGGTTTAATTGTGACAACGAGTCTCAAGGGTTATGCAACAAAAAGCAACATTTGGTCGAAACATTCTAGACAAACTGTATTCTTTATTGTAGCAGTGTGTAAAAAAATAAAGATCTTAAGTCAAAAACAACCGAACCAGAAAACAAAATCTGGCCGATTAGTGAAAAATTACCTAAGCCATCCACAAAACACCCACTCGAAAAGCCGACAGCGCCATCACCAGGCTTTGCTGTAAAATACATGGCCTGCGCTTGTCACGGCTACTTAGAGCCAGCAGCCAAGGCTACTCTCAGCCGACCATCAAATTAATTATTTTTAAAAAAAATGCAACCAGTTCCAGTCAGCAAAAAACGAAACCTGCAAAACCACGCCAAATAACTGGTCTAGTGGCTGAGATCTCAGATCAGGATCAACAACAAAAACCAAAATGGACCCTGTTAGCTTGTTAGCTAGCTGGATGGATTGGGGAAAAACACAACCAGTCCGTTTATGAAAAAGTCTCCGCAATAAGAGACACAAAAACAATGCTCGAAAAGCAGGTGAAATCGCAGCAAACTTTGCAGCATCCCAAACGTCTTGTTTTAAAAACCACAGGCAGCATTGTTTTATGGGCGGGCGCCTCTGTGTTAGCAACCAGCACATCATGTTCAGTCCAGACCAGCACAAAAAAGAAAAAAAAACATCGTTGAAAAATTCCAAAAAGAAAAGAAAAAGGAGGAAAAATGAAAAATGTCTTGGGACAAAATACTCACCACGACCTTTACGAGTAAAATGTCTTGTTTTTCGGTAAAATGGATATTTAGGTCGTCCTAAATCGACGGAGCTGCAGCGGTTTCGACCCCTGAACAGCGAGCTAGCGTTCCCTTCTCCTAAATGCACAGCTAACGACAGTGGCGCAGTAGTCAGTAGGTGGCGTTGGATTTGTCCTGCAGGGCAGTCCGGTGAGCGCAGAGCATTTCACATTATATCTTGAAAACTCCTGTCTCTGCTGCCTCTGCTGTGGGATCTTAAAACATTAGTGTCAATTTCCCCACTTTGACAGTTTGACCACTCTGTGCACCTTTAAATGCACTACACACGGTTTAATTCCATGAAAGTCAGCACCGAAATCAACATAAAGACAAATGGACAAACCGAACGGGACAAATGTCTCCTTCTCACATCATGGAAACTCTCTGGTTGGTGCAATCTACTCTACTCACACAGATTATTTAACCTAAAATGTACTCATCATAAGTGTCATAACCATTAAGCAACATAATGGAATAATAATTTATTACACCAGTATCGACAAAATACATTTGTGATACGATAAAGGTAATTTTCTATTAAAAAACAAAAAAGAAGGGATACAACTTATTAATGTATTCCCTCATCTTGTCGACAGAGGGAGTTGCTGCTTCGAAAATAAGTGAGCATTAACACCGCGACTGTCTGCTGTAAACTGTATGGGAGATATTTGAGTGATGTCCTTTGAGCTTCTTAAGGTCAACAATAATAAATATTACGCATACGAAGAGACCTTTAACACATCCTTAAGATACTGTAGGTCTGTGCCATTTTATTCTGTCATTAAATCACACTTTTCGAATGAAATTTATACATGAATAATGTGTGTTTCATCCTGGTTCCTGCTAAACCAGGTACACTTGACCTTACCTTTTATAGGGCTGGTAATGTTAGCTGGCAGAAAATGACAAGGTGAACTGATGTTTTAGGAGTGTATCGGTAGTTTGGTGTGTTTTCCTGTCAGTACAGCATTTCCTCTTTGACTTTGTATCAGTGATAACATAATGATATAAATACAGGACTCTGACGAGGATTGTGAACCCTTCAGTTTAAGTGATTTGTACACTTGAATATCTTATGCCAAACAAAAATGTCATATTGTTTTCAGTCACTTCTTCTGCCTTTAGTTGCCGACTTGTATTTTGTACTCCCTCTTTTCTTCTTCTAGTATATGTTTTCCATGCACTTCACATGAACTATTTTTCTAAACCTTCAATAAAGTAAAGGTCAGCATCGTTTCACTCTAACATTTCCCATGAAGGCTGTGGAGGTTATTCGAGTTTATCTCATTCTACCAAAGGCTCCTTGTTCTCGCCGCAAACATTTTGATACGTCACAGTAGGAACGGCACAGATGTGGCTAATAAATGTAATTGTTGCTGAGTTGTTCTCAACTGCTTCAGATACAGGACTCGGCCATTGTTTGTGCTGCCACTTTATCCCACCGTCAGGTCTTACTGGGACACTGGGACGGGTCAGAGCCAGCCCTTATGTTATTGGTAGCAAATGTTCTCTCCGATAGTGTGACATGGTGATATGTTTGCTGTAGAATAAAAAGCCTGTTCTAATCATTTTGAATGACTTTACTGCACCTGAGGAGGGAGCCAGAGACAGGATGGCAGCACGGAGAAACCACTACCAGCTGTTTTCTGTGTCACGTTAGGAGATGAAACCTTCTACAATGTCTCAATTTTTCACGGAGAATATGTTCTTTTGTGAATTGTTTTTGCTCCATCTGGTTTCGCTTTGTGCACCATCCCAAAGGACGTGTTTACAGCTCTTTGCATCATCTCGGGAATGGGGAATACAAGTCAAGCTCTCAGTTGAACTGTTTCTTCAGATGAAAGGTTGCTCTGTTTGTTTGCCTCCTTTGTGTATTCCTGACCATCTCAACAGTTTGAGGTATAAAGGCCTGGGGCTTTGACAGGTTGTCATACAGTGTGTCCAAGTTTGTGATGTGATTTGTGCAAATTTGTTAAGGAGAGGGAATTTGCTTTATAAATATCAGCACAAACCGTGATGGGAAGGCAATATTTAGCCACAGAGGCGCCGTGGCCAGTGGTCCCTGTGGTAAAGACGTGTCCAAAGTTTAACCAAATGTGTTACTTATAAGGCGTGTCATGAGGCCTGAGACTTCCCTTAATGATGTTTTACGGTCCGTTATCAGAGGAGGAGAAACTATTTTTGTCTGTGAACTATGTTTTAAAGAGATTTCCAGTTTTTGTTTGTTACTTTGGCAAAGATTAGAAGATTCTGTCCTTGTGTTACAGTATGTTAACATATGCCATTTTTATACCCAATACAAGGACAAACTGGAACAAATTTGAGCTTCTTTTTTGAGGTAGACATCAATTAATATTTGAGTTAATTTTCAGCATACTTAGAATTTTTTTAATGGTCTTTGTAACTTAAGGAAGGAAGGCAAACTCTTTGTCATTGTGATTCACACCACTGCACACAACGAAATGTGACCTCTACGTTGAACCCATTAACAAAGTGAACAGTGCAGCTTTGAGCACCTGGGGAGTAGGGATGGTGCCATGCTCAGTGGACCTCAGTGATAACTTGGCGGTAGGGGGATTCAAACCGGGGACCTTCCAAACCCAAGTATGCTTCCTCAACCACTAGGCCACCAACTGCCCCAAAACAGTTACAGCAGACACTGTTCCTCACAGCTGGTACAAAGGTATTTCGGTTACCTTACCTATTTAGACTAACTTTATTACTAACTTTTAACATATTAATTTCCCCATTTTTATCTGTTTTTTTACACTTTGGAAATTTGACTTAACCTTTCTACTTTTGAGTTAGCATCAAACAACAGATTCATATTTGTAGCTAATTTTGAGAGGTTTGTGCTAACTTTGGCTCATTTATTTATTTGCACCAAAGGTCCAATTCAAGGTGCAGTACAGAACTTCTCTGCATCCAGCACCCCCTGTGCAACCGTCTGCTGCCTCGGACCTCCGACAAGTGCTGCACAACATCATGTCAACTGTGAGGTAATTGGCTCTGGGGTGTTCTGTCCAAACTATTGTGTTTGTCAAAAAATAAGATTTAAGAATTTGAAAAGATCCAAAATACGTTTAGAATAACATAAACAATATTCTGAACAAAACAAATGAACTTTTCAGTCCAAGGGAGTAAATATGACCTTAGAGCTACTTGTGAGTTTACCACAGAACGCCAGGAAAAGTATTAGGAACAGATGTGTGAGTAAAAATTGTGAAACGGTGTCAATATACGGTGAATCATGTTGGGTTTTTAAAAAGAATCACTTATATAGCTATTTTTAGGGCCAGCTATAGATCAGCAGATTGAGGGAATCATCTTCCAAGCACAAGGTTAAGGGTTTGATTCCAGCTGTGTTGCTTATCATACACAGTCACAGGGAGACATGTGTCCTCCAAATGTTATCCTGGATAAATGCAGAACATTGTGTCAGAAATGGCATAAAAACCTGCATCAAAAGCCAAAAGACACATATGTAGATTATCTGCCCTGATGAACCCCACTGAGGGCAGCAGCTGAAAGTCATTGCATCGTAAAGAGAAAGTTATCACTGTGGGAGTTGGAGTGATGATACTTGATCAACGCTGACTCTCTCTTGACATTGACATGGGCAGAATGTGATGACCCTCCAAAAGCCATGCCTTTATGTTCCTCGCTGTAAATTTGACAGTGATGACAACTGCAAAAATGAAATATAGGAAAGTTTGCCGAACCAAATACCAGCAAATGGTCAGCAAAGGTCAAAGCTGTTCACAGCAAACACACTCCATAGGAAATTATAGACGAAACCACTGGAAATAAAAATACCAGAGGTCTAGCGTGAACTCTCCACTAACTACCAAAGATGCTTATTATTTAATCTCCAGGCAAAAGCATGTTGTACAGCCAAGTATTATATATAGAAAACTGACACTCATCGCTGCATAATTTAAAACATTTGTATCTTCATCACCGTACTGGAGGACATTTTCAGCAATCACCCAGCTACACTGTGATTAATCACCACCTCCCTCTCTGTATGGAGCTGCACACATGGCCACACAGTGACCTTTGTTTGTTACAAATGAGGAAATAGGCAGAATGAATGTGATGCCATTAAAAAAGTATCAGCAATAATAGGAAGTAAATGACTTCTTGTAAATCAGACCCAGAAGATTAATAACCCACTCTGAGTTTTTACAAATATTATTTTGCTAATGTGCAATCGCAACACGGAACAGAGTCACAATGTGTTTATGGTGGATTTTTGTTTTTCACAATCATCACAGAAGAGGGAGAAAATCAATGAGGCAGAAATAGACAAGTTTGGGAACGAAACCTTGAAAAATAAGTGAATAAAAAAATGCACCAGGTTTTCATGTCTGATCAGTGGCATTGGATTTAACAGGTGGAGATTTTAGTACATTTATCTATCTATCTATCTATCTACACATACAGAATTAACCCATGTAACTGTCACTGTTATCACTATTTAAACAATTTTAGGGGAGCAATGCGGCGTTAACGATCAGAAACCTTTTCACGATCTTTTTAAATCTCTTCCCAACGTTCTCTTTTGTAACGTGTTCTCTGCGTTTGTTTTCACTGACGTATTTTTGTGGAACTTCATGCAGATTCGATCTGCACTGACACTCAGTGAAAACCATCTTTCTCCCCTTTTTTATGAGGGAGGGGAAAAAAATCACGGACGCGCGTGACCGATCGTTCGTCCGTCCGTTTGCGCGCACTTGCGCACTCAAGGAACGCGCCACACGGAGGAGTGGAGAACAGTCCGCGTGCAGACAGCGCGAGACACACACAAACACACACACACTCCACTGAACCCACCGAGAACAGACACACAGAGTGGACACGAGACGGTAAGAAGAACCCGAACACACTGACTTGAACTACTGCAGTGTTTTTACTGAAGAGGTGTTTAATTAACCTCTAAACACTAGGGGGTGCAGATGGACATGGGCACAGAGGTACATGCAAGTTGGCGACTTTCTTTACCCCGTTGGGCAATGACTAGTGATGGATGGATGGAGGAGCCTTAAGGGACGGTTATGTAGGCAGGTAGAGATGGAAGAATGAATAGATTAGAGGTAAGAACAGACATGGACCGACTGGAATGAATGAATAGTGGAGCATTGGTAGATGGTTATGGGAAGTTGGTTCTAGGAGCGTCCATGGATGATTGTCGGAGGACAGATGTTTGTAGATAATGTTGGTTGGTAAATGTGGAATGATCTTATGGGATGTGCATAGATGAAGGTGTTGTATAAATATCTACTGTGTTGGGACTAGACGTGATGATAATCAGGATGCAGTCTGGTGAGATTGGATTATATGTTGTTAGGCAAAGGTAATATATATATAAATATAAATATAAATATAAATATAAATAAATCATTAATCATTTAATGGCAGTCGTCTTAAACTACCGTTGAAAAAATGGAGATAATAAATGTAAAATTTGGACACATGTAATAAGTATGAATTAACACAAAACAATCTAATCCCTGTTCATATGACTTGAAAACAATGTGCATAGGTTTAATGTCATAATCCCACATGGAAATTCACTGTGAATCCGTAAATCCGGTGGGCGGAGGAAACGTTGACAAATGTTCTTATCATTTCACTCTGTCGACGTTGATTATATTAAATGAGTTTTTTTAAGGCGGCGTTGTGATTGTGACTGTTGGCAGCTTAGTGCTGATCAGATCTCTCTGGGAATAGTATATGAGAAAAAAACTCCATGGATATAGAAAGCCCTTGGACATAATTCCATAGGTTAAGAAATATTTTGGAATTTGCTGGCCTGTTCTTGCACACATTCCTACTTGATTATATTGTGCGAGGAGGATTGGGATCAGGCAATTAATAGAGACAGTGCTATAAGTTGCAGTGAACTCTTACCCAAATATGTGATATTTTTCCTTTTTGTGACTGGTGGGACTCTTCCTTTCCACTCCTCTGCAGTCCACTGATTTATGTAATGTAGCTGGAATGAAAAGTGCTGCGCAGGGGGTGGAAATCTGGCGTACTGAAAGTCAAACAGATGAGGAGGCTTGTTTTAATCATTAGTCTCATAGTATCCTTGACATGGATCTTATTCTGGGGACTCTGGTTTTATGGTCACAGGCATCTGCCCAGGGTTCCCTTTGCACAGAGGTGTGTGCAGCGGGCGCAGAAAGGCTATCAATAACTTCATCCCTGACCTAATTCAAACCCACGTTTGTGTCTATCAAAGCAAGACTGGATGTGTTTCCTTCTGCCTCCCAAAAACACAACCTCAGCCTCCTATGCCATGGGAGGCGGGTCAGGTTGTTGATCAATACCAGTGAGTCACCGATTGTTTTAACAGATGCTCAGATTGTTTGTTCAAGTGCTGAGATGGAGCGTGACGCTCCGAGTGAGAGAGGCAGCAGTGAGCCAAGGTTTGTTTCGCCCTGAAATATTATTTGCCCTGGCAGTGCACGTTCGCCTCGATTTCACACTAGGGAACGGAAAAAAAATATTAAAAGTGTTTAAATTTTAGAGCAGTGTTTTCCTCTTGCTAACTTGTCTAAATGTAAACAGCACTTTCAAAATATGTAATTGGGTTTCAGCTTAGAACCCAAGTCTGGATCAATGGGTTTAACGCACAATACTTTATTTGTTTACTTCGGATCGTTTTGAATGTTTATTATGACGTCAACATGTATTTGTGAAGGAAAACTTGTTAGTTAGTAGTTCACTATGATAAATAAGTGATTATTTAAATACATCCACATTCCTAAACAAGACAAAATATCTTGCGATGCATTTTCCAAGCAGTGCAACCACAGCAGGTAGATGTCAGTGTTTCTCATCTGTGCATTTCAATCATGACTGCGTCTTGTAGAACATGTGGGACATGGTCCTTTCTAAACTTTGAGGCGTTGTCCTCTGCAGTATATTACATTTAATTTAATTAATTTTGTTTAGTTCATCAACTGTATCAGTGACAGAAGTGAGGAATTGTTTTAAAATAGGACATAAATACTTTTATTACATGAAATCCTGTTTTTAAATTTTTAACACATTGTCTTGTTTACGGTCACAAAGGGAGCTGTAGCAAAATCGGGCTCAACAAACAACAAACATCAGAGTACAGCCTAGTAATGTGTACAGTTTGGGTGCATGTGGTTTGTGAACGGAGAGGAAAAGAAACACATCAACACTCCATATACATTTAATAGTTTTCCCAAATTTCTATGACATTTCTACTTGTAAAATGTTAATTTAGTTATTCCCTGGCCTTATGTGACAACATTTTCTTCTGTGAGGGGAAAAATACTTTCCAGAAAAACCCTGAATTTTTTTTGATAACATCTAAATGTCCACTTCAGCACAGTTTATGTAGTTTGACACAGATGCGTCAATCACCGTCTCATCAGTTTTTGCCCCTTGACAAAGTGACATTGTGGAAGTTTCTGATTAATCTGTTTGAATGTGGATTCATAAATGTCTTTGGTGGCTACATAGTGCACATGCGTGGGCACAGTGGGCAGAAAAGTGGGCCTCATTAGAAAGTGCCTGTCTGTCCTGTGTGGGACGGATGCAAATTGTCCTCATGTGGGAAAACTGCAAATTGAAACCATATGTAGCCCACATTGATATACTGGCTGGAAACCATACTGCATATATGAAATAGTTGAAGTCATCGCGTTGATGCTGCAACTCAAGCCCCATGGTGCCTTCAATGACAGTGGATAACATCACAACATAGCGTCAGTGACATTTCATGTTGCAATACTATTGACGAACCAGCCTGCTGTTGGTCACACGTAGTTACCAGTTGATTTCAGTTCTTCTGCATCTTCACAGACGACCTTCAAAGTCATGATTAGAATGATAGAGGAATCAGACTGATTAATCCATGGAGAATCAGCCTTTCAGTATTGATATTATTCAAATAATTATATTTTGACAATGAATTACCGTCCTTGTCTTTAACCAGCTGAACTGCCAAAAATTTGGCCCTTCCAGGGGCCATTTTTGGCATGGATTTGAATAATTAACTTGTGTGACCCACATGTGATTATCACCCAACATGTCCCAAACTTTAAGACCATGCTCAATCCACAGAATCTCTAGAAGGCCGAGAGAACGATCGATCACTACAACTTTTCTCATTTTCATTTTTCTTGATTTTCAGCAAATTAGATTACCATTTGGAAGGAAACAACTCATTACTGTTGCTGCCTCCTGTGACCAATAGTGTTCATACTAAGTCATGACCGTGGTGCTAATCTGTCTTAAATCATCATGTTTATATTACGTAAATCTAAATGACCTAATGTGGACTGAGAAGGGTTCAAAGTGGACACTAATCATCAGGGACAGAGTACTGTTGGGTAAGAGACACTACATTTTCTCCTACATAGAACAGAACATCCAAGAACATTCGAGTTTTCACGAGTCACATCCTCAGTGTGGTTGGTGTTGTTGTCAGAGCATCTGGACTTGTTGTTTTTTTTGCTGGTCTCTAAACACCTCTTGTGGACACTAATGGTGACTGACCTACACTACCAGCGCAGCTCAATCTGATTTAGTTCAACATTGTTATTCCTGGCCCGGTTACATACTCTTTTGCAACAGCAAGGGCGACACAGCTGGGTAATAAGACCCGCTGAGAGTTTCAGAGGTAACAGTTTCACCATTGTTTCTGGGTTGTAGTGTATAGCCTGTATATTACTGTCCAACGTCTTTATAAATGAGGTTTACTTGGGACACAACTGCTGCTCCCAGATCTTTTCTTCTCAGCACAGTCCAGTGAATTAATGCGATTATAGAAGTTCCAGTTTGTACACAGAGGGCAGTTTATCGCTACACGATGATTATAAAGTCCAGATTCTTGCTCGGGGTAGCTCTCACAATACATGAATGGGAAACAAATGTATTTTGTGTGTGTGTGTGTGTGTGTATGTGTGGGTGTGTGTTTGGTTTAGATTTTAAACCATATTTAGTTGAAGGCAAGGTCTTTTTCTTCCTCTGGGTTGAAAGATTCATTGATTCAGTGTTGGATGGTCGTCATATCCTTTAATTAAAGTCATAAAACCACAATGTAAAAAAAAAGATTTCACCAGTTAAAGCCTGCTTTCAGTAAAACAACTTTAAATTGAACAGCAGAGTGTTTGTTCAGGGAGATGTTTCTCTGTGGGTTGACAGCCAATCGAAGAGAAATATTTACACTAAACCACAACAAAGGACCAATCAGGAGCCAGCGATCCAAAATTAGCTGGTCTTCTGTTCTGCTTTGTTTGAGGTTCTTTGTAACATAGTAACTTATCAGGGCTACATTTGTACAGAAATGATGGCTCTGACCAGGCCCGTCAAGTTCTACTGTTTACAGTGGGTCGAGATCAAAAGATCCGGTCACCTAAATTCACTTAATGCCACAGATTATATCTTTCCTTTCAAAAATCAAGAAGTTCTTCAAACCATTATCTGCTTGGTCAGTCTGGTCCAGAAGCATATAGTATGGGCAGTATTTTTGTGGTTCCTTTTTATAACAAGAGTTAGTAAAATCCTTGAGGGCTTCTTTCACACCAACAGATCCGACAGCTTACCAAGGTTCAGCAAAAGAAAGCAAGAAAAGTATAAGATATATGCAAGTGTTGTTAAAATTAATGTGAAGAGCAATAAACTAAATTTGCACAAATTTGTGCTGCTGAAACACAAACATTTATTTTAACGATGTTGGACGTGTAAGTGGGTTGAGAGTGTTTTGATTTCATCATGGATTCTTTGTGTGTTTGCATTTATGTGGCAGTGATGTTTCAGTCGGGACTGAACAAAATGCTGTTGATTTTCCTGTCCCAGGTCCACAGCTCTGTTAGAGGACAAACGTGACACCAACACACACACTTACACAGAGGTTTGAGGTGTGTTGGGTTACAAGACCTCAGTGTTTCTCACTGTGTGAGAGAGAATCAAATCTGAGAACCTTTGTTTGACTGCAGCCTTACTTCTTCACATGGTAAAAAGAATTTACAGTAATCTCTCTAAGTGTGTGCAGGTGATCTCTGAAAAGGTTTACTGTCAGTCTTTTTTACTGCTAAAGAGTTTTAAGAGTTATTTAGTTGGCTGGAAAACAAAGGTTTCATTCTCTTTTCAGTATCACGTCAGATAAGAACACAATTGACTATTTTATGCCCAATGATATTGATGAAACCAATGATTTAAAAATGTTCCTCTTCCTTGGAAATGTGCTTCTATGCAAAATAAAAATGTCCTAAATAGCCTTGCAACAATTGAATGCAGCTTAAAAAGCAGCTGTTTCTTGTTTCTTTAAAGTTAATATACTGGAAATGAAGACACAAGGCTTTTATAAAGGATAACAAAATAAGGCAAATGAATTTATTCCCCATGAGGTCCTCACTGGGAGGCTGGCAACAGAGGGGAGGAAAGGGATTGATCAAACCAATACTACAGCAATTAACCGGGCTGCAGTAAATGGTGTTCACTGCCACAGGGAGTCAATTGAGAGGAATGGACCAAGAAAAATACAAAATAATTCAAATTAAGTGAATATCCCAGTCACAGCCAGTAGCAACACCTTGTACTGCTTCTGAATCAGTTTGTCTTGGTTCACGTTTGCTGAAGAGAGTACCGTGCTGCCATAAAGTTTAAATATTATTACTGGGTGTCACCTAAGACTAACATACTAGCATAACAAATACAGCAGTTAAATTAAAGTGATCTGTCAGGATTAATGACGGCCTCGGAGGCTCGGCGCTAGACGCGCACGCGGTTTTCGTGCACTTCTTTGCACTTTAATTTACTCTGAAGATGAAAAAACATTTGTGAAAATTTAGTTCTGTCTGATTCCCAGAGGTTAAGAGCTGGAGTGTCCAGACACTTCAAGCATGACCAGATTTGATTTGATTTGTTTGGATTGAATATGAACTATAACTGAAATGAAACAGAGTCATGAAGTTAAATCCAGTCAAACCAGTACCAGGCAGATTCTTCTGCCAAACATGTTTACTGGTATTTTTCATGGTATGACAGACCAAAAAATCATGAACAGAACAAAAAATAAATTAAAAAAAATCTAATGCCAAAGAGATGATCAAATATAAGAAATTAGTACTTCTAATAGTGAATTTTTTTTAAAAGACAGTTAGAAATAAACAGCCAAAATACAGTTTACTTCAGGAACATGACAGAAAGGCTGGATTTCTAAAATATAGAATTATAAAGGTATATAAACTACGCTTATACTTATCTCATACATTTGACAAGAAAACTAGCCCAGGAAGTGGTTGTGTTGTAATTTAGGACATTTACCAGGAATCTGAGCTAAGAAAATTAGTTATAGTAGCGGAGGTTACTACTGTATATAAAGGTTAAACTCCCTAAATCCACCGAGGTCTAAAATACCCCTGGAGCGAGAGCTCGTTTCCTGCCCTTATGCCATAAAAACTCCAGTTCACGAAAGTGCCTGGTTCAAAGACACTGAGGGAAACATTCAACAGAAAGTGATATGCAAGTTTTCAATGATTGATACATTGTGTTGTTCAGTGTGTTGTTTTGGCATCGATAACACACACTAAAATTACGACCACAACCTGAGCCAAGTGTGTGTTTGCAGTACAAATTTTGTTATGAGGCGTTTTTCTTTCCTATTGCGTTGTCTTGGCTACGTTTGCTGTCCTCCCACATGGACATGCAGTTTGATTCCAATCGGTTCACCGTCCTGTGGAGAAAGCTATTGTTGTTTGTTAGCCACGGTCTGGCACAACAACAGATGCAGCCACAAGTGGATGTGTTTTCCCTTATTAATACACTCACTTCCACTTGAGTTTGATGATTCTAATGAAGGAGTAAACAAAACCACTTGTTGTGGTTATGTGTTTAACCAGTGAATAAAGTTCCTGGTTGTTTTTCCTTAACAAAGACATATGAACAAAAGGGAATGTAACGTCATTGAATCACACATCTGCTGTCCTTTATGCATCATGATGAAAACTGCAGCATGTAATTACAAAGCCTCTTTTTATAGCTGGTACAAAGAACTGGGTCAAATGGGTCTTTGTTCTCTCTCTTCAATGAACTCTGAACCTCCAACTTCCAGATGAAGCTGCAGACATGATGCACCAGAATGCAAATTACTGTATTTTTTGCCAACCAAATGCCATTGTGTAGGTTATAGTAGTTACTCTGTCAATGAGTTCACACCAAATGGTTCTGTATATTCTGCAAATCTCAGAATAAAAATAATTAATTTTTGTTAGTATGTTGTTGGTAGGTGGTTGATGGAGAAAATACATCTTTGTTGAAATTACCGTATTAGATGAAGTTTCTTCAACCTTTTTTGGTAAAAAAAGGTGCTTTTGTGAAGCGACCTCTAAAACTGAAAAACAATTGTGGGACGGTTCTTCAGGTAGAAAAAGCTTCAGCTCTTTAGTGTTTTTGGATTGAGGTTCTTGTCTTTCCACCAGGTTAGCATTGACAGATGTACAGCCTTGACCTGAAAAAATATTTCCAGATTTATTTATCTAGTATTTTGCAGCGTGGGCAGTAATCACCAAAACACATGTAATAGCAACATTTCCCCTGTACATGTGGGGACCACATTTGAAAACGTAAATCTACTGAGCAGCTGATCCCGAGACTGTGATTGAACAGCAAATTTTGACAAAATATTAATTTCTAACATATTTGAAGTCAAGTAAAGGAGAAACATTTTAATCTCTTGTCCAGTAAATAGATGTTTGACAATCTTTCACAGTAACTCTGCTACAGTAGACTGCACTGTCAGTCTTACATTTGTAATGAATTAGATCGTTGTCAACACTGGAAAATACTTCTTTTTTTACATTAGTAAAAAGTCTCTTCTTCTGTTTTCTGCTTGGCTCATTTTGCTAAATATTCATGGGTCACATTAAACTCCATTCCAAGGTCCAGGACTGGCACCAGACAGGCCAGCCTGGAGCAGGTGACAGGAGCCATTTGTCAACAACATCCGTGTTTTCACAGACACTGTAAACTCACTCTGTGACCTCCAGTCCAGCGTCTGAAAATATGAAAATATGGAAAATGTCATCCAGAACACTTAGAGACGTTTGTGAGATCCGGCATGATCCGACGCCACATCTCACAAACTGGTTGTGACTGAGCACAAACCATGAGAACGGAATCTTCCCCGAATGTGTTGCAACACAGAAACAACTACACACAGTCTCCTCGGTGTTGGGTTGCAAATCTTCTGCCAATGTTGATGGAAATGCATGAAGTTAATTGTAATATTGACGGAATGAGTCCACTGAGAGCAACTTTTCATTCTCAAGACCCATTCATGCTCAATCAGATGGCTGACAATTCTCCAGAAATGTAAACTCTCCATGTTCATGTGTCCTGCAGGCATTTAAGATCTGATTCACATCTCACTGCTCCAACCACTCTTGGAGATGGTTCAGATGTGTGTTACTCCAGATGTTGAAATGGTTGGAATTCAAATCTGTCAGTCTTGACTGAGTCCTTACTCTATAATAATGTCGCCCTGTGATGCAATAGTTTGTGGAAACAGTTGCTCTGTGATGGTCGTGACACGTTCACGGTCAACCTCTGCCCTCTTTGTGTGGACTGTTGCTACAATTACCCTGGAAAACCTGCTCCGCTTTGCTTCATTTACGGACGGATTTATCTCTACGTCTGAACAGAGCAGCAGGATCTGAGAGCCGTTGTTAAATTGATTTGATCCTGGATCAGTGTAATTGTTGAAAGATCTGTCTGGAAAGGAGCGCTGTGGAACTTTTAAGATGATTTACCGTTTGCCTCCATCCTAGTCGGTAGCCTCAGATTCATTCATGCATAAGTGACAGCTTTTGTATTGTCACTGGCCAAGTCAGGGCTAAGCTGTTATTGTTGTTACCTAACTACTAAAGCATGGATGTTATTCTTTTTTTCCTGCACAGCAGTCTTCAAACTGTTTGGCTAAGTCCTGATTTCCAGGCTTCACCACAAACTTAATAGTCACAATCCCAGGAAGTCAAAAATATTCCAAAAGAAAACCTTCTGCAGACCAGAAAATCCTCTGTAGTGGTGGAGCTAGTAACCAGTATGAAGATGTGGAGATTTTTCCACTGTTTTGGCAGAGACCTGTCAGACAAATGATAAAAATAGTCATGACGTCCATTTTAATAACTGAAAGACATTTTATCTTTGACTGTATTTTTAGACAGACATCAGTCTGATATGTATTGTAATAAGACTGTGACTGCATTAGATTCAAAACACCATATTTTGTTATTACTTTTACAAGAGGGGGCGCTATTCTCATACCTTTCTACATACATGTAACCCAACAAACCTCTTTTGATAATCTTACTCCCTCACATCTGTTGTTCTTATCTGTGCAGTTATCTTACTCACAGACTCTTTATTGACCAGTACCCTGGTCCCAGATCAGGCTCAAGGTCTTGTCCTGTTACTGTACCTGTTACAAATGAACAAAGCTAGTTAAAATGATCCATGTCCCCCCGGGGGTCCTGCCTTAGACTGCTCTGACCACACATCCACTGTCTGGTTTTTAGGTAAAAGTGACTTTGACTGAACATCATGATGTTTCCTGTCTGTGGAGCGACAAAGTGCGGTTTGATATTAGTGAAGTTCTGACTGATGTACTGAGGAAAAAAAAAACAGATGAGTCACGAACACAGGCTATAAAAAGACCCTTGATGTTAAACATAGGCCTCTTTCAAAAACCGTTTCCCAGACCTAATACCACCCAAAAAAAGTGTTTGGAAAGACACGCTGGAGTCCGTTCATACCCACCACACCGGACCTGGAGAGTTTTAACAGGCGTCTCTAGAAGCTGCTCCGATTTCAAACCCCTGGCAGACGTGGACACTCTGGTCCGAGCTCCGGGCTTTGAGCTTCTAGTGCTGCTCCTGTATCTGCTCCTCGGGCTCCGCTCACACTGTCTTGTGGTTTTGGACTGAGCCACTGTCATTTCACTGGTATTTCCTGCCATCTGCACTTATCCAGTTTCTCACACAGTCACACCTGCTTGTAAAAGTCTGGGTCTGCCAGCAGGAGGACGTGGAAAGATAGGTGAGCCTGGAGCAGGACTACAGAGGACTGGTAGTTTGTTGATCTGGTTCTGATGGACCGCAAGGATGAATGTGTGTAGTAAAAAACAAATCTCTGTCCAGGTGAAACGACACCTAGGGTGGCAATAGGCTCAAGCATAAACATTGCATTAATTAATAACCACAAGTTTTAGGTGATTATGAAGAAAAATCTGTGATTAAATGTGATTCTTTTCAGAGAAAAGCTGACAGTATCCCATGATAGGACTTAGCTTGGATTGTACAATAACTGAAATATAATTTTGTCCATTGGCTTTGTCCATTCCATTTGACCGGTTCCTTGAGACTCTGGACATGACTTTGTGTCTGTGTCTTCACTGGCTCCAGGTGACAGATCTTGTCTTTGCACCGGTGTTGCTTCAGTGGCCTGTACACTAGTCTCTTCATTGGCTGTCAGCTCTATTGAATGGTGCCGCTTGTTTAGGAAAACTGTACTTGGCAGCGTCTCCCACAACTCTGGCTGCTCAGACTTGGCTTCACACTTCAGAGACGGGGTGGCCAGGGTTCCAGCCCTGTGGCCCCGGTCAGTGGCATTAAGCAGACTCCAGGGTCTTGTTACACCTGGCATCAACCTGCCCGCACAGGTGTCACAGCACAGCACCTTGTTGCTTAGTGTGAACATAATTTTTCAATTAATGAACTGTAGCAATACAACCAGATCTGGAATTATCTCCCCAACACTTAACACTAGATATAAAGTTTACTTTCAATATTCTGCTTATATGTAGTTATTTAATTTTATTCATTTATTTATATTATATGATATTATAGATTTTCTGCTAAATTTAAATATATTTGAACCATATTATACAACTTTTATTGTTGGAATAACTTATATTTAGTGACTTGAATTAAAAGAAACTTTTAAGGAATTGTTTTCTTATTTAAATTATAAAATCTAACAAAAAATAACTTATTATTTATTTGCTGTTTAAATCTAATAATTTGCTCATCCTGAGTTTAAAAAATAAAAACCTCTTGTGTGACATTGTCAACAGGTGCAAAACATGTGTTACAGTAATAATTCAAAGCAGCCAGCTGCAGTGGAATATCAGTTGTGTAATTTATTAATTACTTAATTATTAAATGGTTTATTTCACACTTCTGGATCTCGGAGAAGCAGTTCCACAGATTTAAAACCATTATTTTTTTCAGGCTTACAGTTCAAATGAATAAGGGAAGTGTAAATCTTCAGGCTGCAGCCAATTGAGTTTAGAAGCTTAGAAGAATAGTAGCAGACTCTGTTGTTTCATAAAAACACTGAATTGACAGTTGTGAAATGACTTGCGTAATTCTGATGTTTTTTTTACTTCACAATCAGCCACATGCATGAGAATCTGCTGTTTTGCAAACATATTGTTCTAACCTTAATGTTATTGCACTCCTGGGAGATTATTGCCATAAAAAACCCTCTGTTTTTTCCACATACAGGAAAGACAGTTTGTAATGATAATTTTCTTTTAAGCCATTTTTATATTAAATAGAATGATTTTATAAAACCCCCACCTTTGGGAAACATAACAAGGTTTTCTTTGTGCTGCTGCAACAGGCGTTGCCACAAGGGCCTCCTGAGATTTTCTCTTTAACCTTTATTACCTCTGTATTTAGGAATACAGAAGTTGTTTAATTAGTAGTAATATCATTTTACGAGTAAAACTGTAAAAAACCATTAGCCAATAATTCTTACAGTTCCATAAAAACAACCTGTGAAAACACAAGTTTCCACTGGTGACTGTCTGTCCACTGGTGTCTAACCTTCCAGGTTTTGTTGCAGTGGAAACAGTGGAGTGGTGTGTTCACTGACATTTTCTTCACGTTTCCATGTTTGTCTCTGACACAGCAGGATCTTCACATAGTTTTTATTTTTGAAGTCTTGAGTTAAGTGAGACTGACGCAGATCCAACGTAACCAGCCAGAGGTGGTTTGAGCTACGAGCTGAGCTCGGGGTCAGGCAAAAGGCCGGTGATAATTTCACAGTTGGTGGAGATCTGGTCAAGAAAACAGCATTGGTTCAGAGCAGCTTCAAAAGCAGGAGTAGAAGAAGTGACCAGCTGAGGGTCCAGACTGACAACAGTCAAGAACATTTAGATCTAGTCATAGTGTAAAGAAGAAAGATTGAATTATACAGTTTTTAAAAAAGAAATTGACCCCTGTCATTCCCAACTACGGGAAAACAGGGTTATATATTTATGTAATATTTCCATCATTAAACTTGAAATTCACCTGATGGAAATGATTAACTATCTCTCTAACTAACTAGTCCATGATTGTTTTGTTCCGATTCTCACGACGTCGACCTGTTGTCACCAACAGAGCGATGAAGGCAGTGTGTTCTTGTTTTTGTTTGTGTGTGTGTGTGTGTGACTTCAGGCTGTAACTGAACCACTCTATTGTGATAAACAAAGTAGTTTGTCATGACATGAAATCCTATTTGACAGAAAAACAAGCTCCAAAAAAAAAAGGTTTTACTGGTTTCTTTTTTTAGACCTATTCGTGACTTATTAATTTTTTTTGTACTGCATCTCTTTCTTTACTTGCTTATTGTTTTATACGGTATATACAAAATACAAACAATGTTTTATTGGCATTTTTCTGACCGCAGACTCATAATTAATACCATAGTTGTGCCATTCTGACACTGCTGTTGTAAGACATTAATTTCCCTCAGGTGATTAATAAAGTTTTTTCTCATTTTTTTGCTTCTTTCATCAAAGATGCCCTTAAAGCATAAATAACACATGCAAACCATGTTACTAGTTACACATTTGGATCCTATTTAGGTGAAATTGGATTACAGCAGACCTGCAGCTATTTTAATCTTCCTCCTTTAAATGGATTTTTTTTGGCTCTGGTCTTCTTCTCTTCTCACTTTTTGGCACGCTGTTGACTTTCATGTTTCACCTGATGGACTGGTTCGGCTGATTTTCTGTGTTACTTGTGCATGAAACCAAAATATGAGACTCTATGTTTGCATCAGATTTGTACAGATGAAATATTAGGTTATTCAGATTAGATTAATAACGACAGAATCTAATATCATCCTGATGCAAATTCAGCCGAGGGGCTCCATGTTTACGTGAGCCTGTCTTTCCAAATCCACTGTGACGCCTCTACAACACCAACCAGGGTCATTTGGGAGGAGAGGGATGAGGAAACTTCATCTCCTCCCCACTCCTCCTCCACCTCCCTCTTCATCTCAACAAGGATCTGTTTCCCATGTTTCCATTGAACCAAGAAGGTACAAGAAAAGTTTGCCATTCAAGAAGCAAAGTGCTTATTGTTGAGACAACTACACATTTGCTTGTCCTGAAACGCCACAGCTGTGTTTAGCTAACCTCAGCCAGCGAGTCTTGAAGAGACACCACATGAGATGGTCCTGCTCTTTTATAACGTTCAGTGGCTGAACCCGGGCTTTGTGGGACACTTTTCTTAGTTTTACTGACTCTTCCTTTTGGAGGAGCACCAACGCCGCTGTGTGAGGAGACACACATTTTAGTTTTTTAAACAAATTACTTTTTCTTGTAGCCGAGTCTTCTGCTATATTTCAATAATGAAGGGAAAACTGAAATTTTTTAAAATTATTATTGTGTTTGTGTCCAAAACACCACACATAGACCTCAAAACTATAATATTGGTTTAAGCTCCTTAAAGCAACAGGTACAAGTTTGCAATTATCGTATTTCAAACGCACTGAACCACAAGTGTTATTAATTCAGCTCAGCCCTGTTAACACACACACACACACACACACACAGACACACACTCAGATGCTGCGGCCCCTCTAATTAGGATTCAACCACAGTTGCCATGATTGGTCTGCTACATGACTCTGGAGGTGGTGGTGGTGGTGTCGGTGGTGTCGGGGGGTTGGAACTCCAGCGATTTACTGGAAGGATCATAAAACTGTAAACCCGACTATACCCGGAAACTATGGGCCTGAACCTACACTTAGTGAGTGCTTCAGTCGGCTCATATAAGTACAGAATTTAGTCATCCACTTAGCAGCGTCGGTTTCTGGCTCGTAAAAAAAAAAAATGTCCACACAAAACTCCTATTGAATGATTCCAGTGACTGATTACACATGACAGAGATCCTGCTGTAAATTAGATCATCAATATCTGGCAGATGCTGGAGAAGAGTGGAAACAGGGTTTACTGCAATAAATACTGAAGGTCTTGTTGAACACTGGAGCTTCTGTATGTGTGGGATCAGGGTGGAGCAGAACGGGGGCTTCTCTCTGACCCTCGACTTTTCTTTGTGACTCCCTGTCCTGCACGTTGGAGCCTTAACCCAGAGAGATTTGGTTCGTTACTCATCTCTCCGTTACCAAGCACCTGGAGCAGGTGCCAGGCCACAGGTCTGCCTCACAACGGACGGCTGTCAGCCGCCAGGGTGGCCCTCGGCGGGGCCCGCAGTAATGGATCAACCGCGGCCGTCACAGCAGCTCAAAGGAAACCAAATATACACAGAGACGGGTCTGATTGAGGCCCGCTGACAAGGGGGCCGGACCCTCTGCTTGTTTGGCTTTTTTACTCATCCAAAAAACTTCAACAACTGGTCACCCTGAGCTCCTCGCTGTAAATGTTGAAAAGTAAAAACATGAAGGGTTTGGGGTGTTTAGCGTCCCCTCTTGGAAGGACATGAAAACGTTGTCAGAACAAATGAACCATTGATCAGAGACGTCGTCTGTTCAAGGTGGAAAGACCCACATGATCCTCAGGCTTATTTTGATAAACTGAGGCTTTTTTTACTTTCACATTTAGCCCACCTAAATATTTTTAGCCATTTAGAGTTGCATTGTGTTTATCTTTTTGTTTGACCTTTAGGTTTTTCTTGGCTGAGCTTCAAAGAGCGCTTTGGTCTCTTATCACTTAAGTAGCAAAGTTGATTGTAGGCAGGCAGCTCACAGCAGAGTCACTTCTTTTTATTGTCACTTTTGGCTCCGATATACTTGGTTAATTACTGTTATTCATGGATTTACTCTCAGAACCTCAGAACAGCATGGAAAGTTCTCACAACAGTTGGAGCGTAGCTCAGCTGGATGACAGTGGTGTGAGGGTAATTTTAGCCCACAGTAACTCACACACCACTGCATTGGAATGCATTGATTCATGTTCTGAGGGAATCTTTTCACATTAGCTTATTCTTGGAAATCGGTAAAAAGGAATTCTTTGTGCTTACACGGGAAGGTCTGCCTTGTGTCACCTGCATCACCATTGGTTGGGATTGAAGATAAAAATGTAAAAAATCCTGAGAGTTTAAAAAAAGCAATGACTTCATCAAACATCTGTTGTTATTTCCACTTTTCTGACTAGGTTAAAATGTGAAATGTGTATCGGAGCGCTGGCAACACAATGCTGAATAATCACAGAATTGATGATAGAACCTGTACATCCTCATGTGAATTCACTCTGGTATGTTTGATGTTAGTCTTTTACGTACGATACCTTTGAGGCATTAATTCACTCCAGTTACAAGAATTTAATTTTGTGAACTCCATTTCTCCAGATGTTAAGACTTCTTATGAAGCCATTTAACACTGACGTTTAATGATTAGATTAAATTAGATGAGATCAGGTTCAATCAGGAAAATAAGGGACTCAAGACAGACTTTTCAATAAATGTCAGATTTTGTCATATCCTTCTGTTAATTTTCCCAACCTGTACCGTCCACCACTTCTTGCACTAAACCAGCTCCATGTATCAGGTGTTTTGGGGTCTAACACGTGACATGATGATGGTTCTGGTTTTCTTGGACGTTTCTGTGATGGTTTTGCATGTTTGTTAAAATTGTTTAAATTTTGTTTCTGCAAAGAGTTCAGGTCCAAGTCTACCAGGTCCAAGATAGGATCTGAACCCTCCCACTGCACTGATCACATCCTCAGATATGATCAGGAGAACTAGATGTTGAGGTGATTTAAGGACAAATGTAACATTAACACACACACACACACACACACACGGGGAACGGTGGAAGGCCATCCCCATCTCTTCGTCCTTGTGCCATTAGCCTGTTAAGGTGACTCATTTGGGTTTGGTTTGTGTCTCCCACAGAGCATGAGCAACTGAGTGAGTGACCACGCAACAGTTTGGAACAAATGACAGAAGATCAGAGTGGATGCCAGCAGCAGGAGGAGAGTCTAATCTGATTATGTCTAAGCACTGAAAGATGCTGTGAGTGGTTCCTCCTTCTGATGGGTTCCTAAAGCCACGCCCAGATCATACACATCAACATCTGGAAGTCAGAGTACGGGGGCCAGCATGTGGCCCCCTGACCTGGGGCCACCGGACGTCCAGCTGACTCTTCCTGGTTTTGGGAGTGTGTTTGAAGATGCCGAGGATCTCCAGGCCCCGCTGTCATCTGGAGGCTTCTGTCAGTCTCCTGTCCCTTCAGGTGGTCTGTGCTGTGTACCAATGACGTCCCTGTCCCTGTCCTCCCTGGGGAGGGACCTCACGTCCTTACTGAATTGTAAGACTAATGGATTCCACGCTGAGAAGTCGGTGGAAGACTTTGCCACAACCGGAAACCAAGAACCTAAGAACAACCAGAGGTTCAACTGCTACCCTCAGTCCTCCCTGCCGTTATCCTACATGCTAACAGGCTGTGCGACATCTCCCACCTTTTGCACACCCCCACCCTCAGTGTCTTCCAACTCCACCTCCTCTTCTTTGTTTTTTCCCTCCTCCGTCCCTCCTGCCAACACCAACACCAAAACATCTCAACCGCAGCAAAAGCTTCAAGATGAGTATCAATCCATCAAGCAGGAGCCGGCAGATGATTTCCTGCCATGTAAAACCGAATCATTTCACATGAACAACCAGCAGGGGGAGCTGTTTCACATGGGCCAGCCACTGGAATGCAATGATGCCCAGGATGGTACCCAGACTCCTCTGCAATCCCCGAGGCTCAATGGTCCGTTAGGACAGGACCCCACGCCGGACCAACAGGAGCAGCTTTGTCACTGGATCGACTGCAGCGCAGCTCACAGCAGCCAGGAGGAGCTGGTGAGGCACATCGAGAAGGTTCACATCGACCAACGCAAAGGCGAGGAGTTTGCGTGCTTCTGGGCCGGCTGCGTGCGTCGCCACAAACCCTTCAACGCTCGCTACAAGCTGCTCATCCACATGAGGGTTCACTCAGGAGAGAAACCCAACAAATGCATGGTGAGTGTGAAAAGTTCTGAATTTACTGTGTTGTTTATTACAGCTGAAGACGAAGAGAATAATAAACAACCGAAACAGCCCAGTAAATAATGTTGTAAATAATTTTGAGTTGTAATTTTATTGTTTATGACCTGGTATTAACAAGGTATAAACTCTATATCACAGGGAGACATTAAGACAATTTTTATATTATAATATTTTTGTTCTATATTTCAATATTAAATACAGAAGATGTAACAGTTGTAAATGCTCGACACCTGCAAGCAGGAAACAGTCTTTAAAAATTGTTAGAGAAGAGGGTCCACTGCAGCAGCCAATCAGATTCCAGCTGGGCCCCCGCCCCTCCTGGCCCTCTGTCCGTGAGTTTTATCAACAGCCTTTTTTTGTGTTGAAGTCTTTTTCCATACGTGAGGTGTAAAACAAGGGGAAAAATGTGACTCCCCGTCTGTTCACAGCTGACTCAGCAGTAATGGAAGAAGGTGGTTTTCACAATCACTTCATGCACGAAGATTTGTCCAAAACATGCAGGAATAAAACTGGCAGGCTCATCAACAGTTGTGGCTATTTTCAATCAGTCAAAACATATCCCGTGTCCAACTCCGTGTTCTGGCTCCAGCTCGGTCATTTGGTGGATTAACTGGGTTTGAAGAAGACTTCGAGTTGCTTACAACGCGTCTCCCCTTTCCTCAGAATGTGCAGCTGGTGATTGACTGTCTGTCAGACAGACGGGATCAAACGCTTTCCTCCACTCACTACAGGTTTCCCTGACTCATGCGTGCCTGTGGAGGAAAATGTGGCCACAGCCATTGAATGAATGAATGAAGGTTGTGTCTGCGGCGCTGGTCCTGCCAGGATCAGCTGATCACCCTGTGGTTCCGCTGACAAACGCTCTGAATTAATGGGCAGCAGGGATGTAATGAACAGATTATTCCTGTCTGACAAAGGCAGACTGGTCTGAGGACAGGATCCTGCAGGCCGGCCTGATTTGTTACAGAATGTACAGAGATGTGGACGATTTGTAAAGTTGTTGAGTCAGCAGATGCAAGTTGCAGCAATCTGGTAGAATCATTGACAGTTTATGTTAAATTGATGTTTCCATGCGCCAACAAAGAACCCAGAGGAGTTGACTGAAGGTGGACTGGAAATCTATGGAAAAAATGAGAACGTATCAGAGTGTATGTGAGTCAGAAATCAGTCAGTGTTTATTGACGGCTTTTCCCCGAACTTTCTTCCCTTTAAATTGGATTTTTAAAGAATTGGCTTTTGTAGAATCCTCCGTTACTAGAGAAGATTTATTACCATGTCCTCTTTATTCCCATCAGGGATATTGTTCCTTAAGTGGACAGCCTGGACGTTTGTGAGGCGACTATGTGTAATTGAAGAAAGTGTTAAAGATGGGAGGTCAAGTGGTTCTGATACAATTTGATGTGCGTGAAAACAAGAATACAACTTTGAAGACAGATAATAATTAAAAACTTTAATTCAAAAGATTCAAACTTGTCCTGATCTGGGTCCAAACAACCCTTACAATAGTGGTCTTCAGTCCTGGTGCTGCCCCGCCCTCCGTCATCTGTCATGAATCATTTTGTGAATCGCGTCATGTCCATGGGCCCCAGCGACTCTACCCTATTCCCTAGTGTCCCTACTGTCGTCAACCTGCAGACTCATACTTAAAATGAATTCTAAGATATCCACCAATGCATATACATGCAGTTAGTTCATTAACGTGACATCATTTGTTGCCGATGGAGTTTTCTGCCATCAACACAAACATGGAGTCAGTGGTTGGAGCGCCTCATGTTGTCGTCTTTAGTCTTAATGCAAAAGCAACAGAATAAAGTCACTGCTGCTGCTGCTGCTGCTGCTGCTGCTGCTGCTGCTGGAGTGGAAAGTTAATAACTCACGTGAATGCGTTCAGTGTTTGGTCATTATTTCATTTTTATTAAACAGCTCATAAAGTCAGCGCTCAGATTAGACAGGTGTCATTCTGTCTGTAAATACACAGTAAGTGTTTTTAAATACCACACAGTAGACCAGGCGTGTCCAACGTCTGGGACGTGGGCCAACTGGGCATTCGCACAGGGCTTATTTGGCCCAGGACATTTTTCTTATTAATAAGGTTTTACGGTCAGCCATCAATAGTTGTTTTAATTTATTGTTTTAAAATTCTGCAGTCGTCGTTGGCCTTTTTCTGTTATATTGGAGCTAGTTTTAAGGTAAATTCCTCAGGCTTTGATATTATAGTCTGGTTTGTAGGGAACTTGTTGCAGTTTAATCATTTTAGATTTTGCTTTTATTTAACCAACCAAAATGTTTTGTTTTTTTTTCTAAGCAAACCTCAATGTATTGTAAGAATGTATTTGTCTCAGGTTGAACCAGACACAGAAATGTCACTCTGTAACGTAAGGTTTCCTTAAAGTGATAGGGACGACTGTCGCATCCCTCACTCCTAATGAGAGCAAAGGCCTGAAGAACATCAGCTGAAGTGTGTTTGGGATTCTGACCTATTTCTCAGAAACACACAGGTGTTTCTCTCTTTGATGTTTTCTTTTTTCCTTTTTTCACACTTTAACTGCTGCTTGGTCGTGTTAGTTTGCACGACAGCCTGTGTCACCGGGTCTTTGTGACATCGACATAATCACGTCAGAAACGTTTGACGCAGGTCCAGAGATCAGCTCATCAAACATCTGCTTGTGTCGTCTGTACTCACTGCTGTGGCTTTAACGAACCACTGCTGTAAGACTTAGATTAATTAAGCACAATGATGTAGTTTTGGTTTTTAACGACCAGTAAAAAGGTGACGTTAACTGACCTCATAAAACTGTGCAATGAATGTCACGAGTTTTTTCCACGTTTGCTTTGACAAATCTTTAAATGCGATGATGCAGGCGGCGTCATTCAGGTCAGATTTCCAAAGCTTAGTTTTTTACCAAAAAAAAAAAAATATATAAATTAACAAACAAAATGTTTTGAAACTGCCTCTGTGATAAATCCAAAACTCACTGTCAGCCTTTTTTTTTCCAGCTGTGCTCACTGAGTGTGAGGATAAATTCCAGGTTGAGCCCCAGTGTCTTCCTGACAGCACAGACCGTGTCAGTGTTGGACGTCCAGATAGGATGTGACAGAGTTTGTAAAAGTGAAGTTATAAAATGTTGCTTTATGGTCTCTGCAGGACAATTGACCTGCTGACAGTGAGAGCGGCTCCAGCCCAAGACAAACACTTTTAATGTGTTGCACCTGTGTGTGTGTGTGTGTGTGTGTGTGTGTGTGTGAAGTAAAGAGAGAGTGAGAAATAGAGAGAGCGAGTCTGTTTCACCTCATTTCTTCTACAGATTAAATCTACAAAATCTTCAGGTTGTGCTGAGTGCTGCAGATTTAATACTACAATATTTAGTAACATATATCTGTACTGCATTACACTGTACATACAGGGATTATTAAAGTTTTCTGAATCTGAACGCTGCTCATGAACGTACACCTTAAAAACACTGTACTATTCTCGAAAAAAGTCATTGAACTGTAATCTACTACTATTCAATGCTATACTATGCATAATATTTCACTATGTACTAATATATATAAATATATATAGATTTAATATTAGTATGCTATACTGCAACCCAGTAGTGCACATACACAATACTACACTACACTGTATTGCACTATACAAACATTCAATAAAAAAATATATAAAAATATAAATAAATATATATCCTTCTGTACTGTCATGTACTAGTACTATACTGTACTGTCATACATTTTACTATATAGAGCACTGAAGTGCAGTGTTATGTCAACTTTTATTGATACTTTACTTGACTGTACTAACTTATGATGTGCCTAATAATTGAGCTGTCATTCACATTACTGATACTACTATTGTTTATTTTGGTACTACAGTAAAACTTGACTTCACTACTACGTGCTGTTGTTCTGTATTCTCTTTCAGTTTGAAGGCTGCTCCAAAGCCTTTTCTCGCCTGGAGAATCTGAAAATCCACCTGAGGAGCCACACGGGAGAGAAACCGTACATCTGTCAGCACCCAGGCTGCCTGAAGGCCTTCAGCAACTCCAGCGATCGGGCCAAACACCAGCGAACACACCTGGACACGGTCAGTGATCGACAACAGCAGCTACACCTCAGAGGAACATTACACACACTTAAATATCAGGTCTGCACCGTCGTCATGGAGATGGAGCTCTCAGAAAGCAAGTGCGCTCCAGGAAAAACAAACAACTGCACCGGATGGAGAGTGTCTGTTTAAAATCAATAAATATCACATCAGCAGCAGGATTCAACGTTTTATAGCGTTAATACGACGAAACCCAAATTCCTCCGAGGATCCAGAGAAGCCAGGCTTAACTTCCCACTGCTGCTTCTCTCTGCACTCGTAAATCTAGGCTTTGACGGCATAAATAAGTTATGAAATGCAACCACTGATGCAGCCTGATGTGAGGGAACAAAAATAAAGCTTTAACTCAGTACGGCTCCCTCTGGTGCCTCAGGTGCCAAATCCAGTGCCGGGATTGTGGCTCCTTCTGGAAGCAGATTGTGATGGAAAATACCTTCATTTAAGTGTTTTTCCAGATCTTGTATCTATATTTGTTCTCCTCTAATACACAGACTTGTCCGTTTCATTAAGAGTTGGATTTTACCACCTTGGCTTTAACCTGTTCCTATGACGTAACGTATTAATTAAGCTGCCCCCCCCACTGCCTAAAGAGATGCAGCTTTCGCGGAAGAACAACGTTCCACTCCGGCTGCAGTATTCCTTGGTGTGTTGCCCACAGTCTACTGTAAGAACAAGAAAACACAACAATGTACAGTAACGACCTCCACCACCGAGATGAGGTTTATTCGCTGCCATTTGTCTGTCTGTTAACTGTCTGATTACTCAACAATTACTGAACCCATTCCCATGTAATGTTGTATAGCGGTTGGGAATGAACAAAAGAAAAGAAAAGAGTCAGTTCCACTTTGCAGCACGTTGGACCGGTCCCTTGGTTACAGAACCTTATGCTGTTGAAGAAATGTTAGTGGAAAGAGGCTGGATTTGGCTTCTTGTCTCGTCTTTGTCCCAAAACCCATAAGTAAACCCTTCATTTAAGACTTAAAAACATATATATTTGAGCTTAAACGCTCAATAAAAAACAAACCAACGCGTTCTTTGTTGATATTCCATGAAATACTGATTATATTCAGCCACTCAGTGTAAACACACATTAGGACACGGTGAACAAAAAAAAACGTAATTATTTTTTGGCAGCTGAGCTAACAGTAGTCTACTGTAAAAACAAGAAAACACACTAATGGACCTTCATTACTGCTATCATGGAGGTGCTGCCTTTGGTGCCGCTTGTCTGTCTGTTAACTGTCTGATTACTCAACAATTACTGAGGTTTGGAAATGAACAAAAGACAATCCTGTTCAGTTTTCAATGGGATCTAATTAAGGGGTTGATACAGGATTTCATTTTTCTTTTTTTTTTCACTTTGGAAATTTACATGTTGGCAGAAATGTGTGCTTTTTTTAGGATCGTCTTAAGAAACAGGTACATTTTGCCAAAGTAAATATTACAGTTTAGGGGAAACAGCTACAGGAAAAAAGATCAATTGTGAGCTAAGTTTTACAGTAAAAAGCTATAAATATTACAAGATAAGGATAAATAAAAATAATCCAAAGACCTTTTTTGATTTAGTCTAAATTTAGCAGAAAAGTGAAAAGAAGTGCAACACGATAACATTATCAGTTTTTCTAAAAGTAGGACATCAAGCTAATAAACAAGGGCTCGTTGTTAGGGAGCAAGACAAACACTTCACCAAAAATAGCTGTTTGAAACGTATCCACCAAAGTTAAACCAAGTTCCCACATTTGATGAAATGATGGTGAAACTTCAGACCTGCTGTGGATTTTAATCTACAAACCACAGTCATTTCTACTGACATGTGACGAAGATTACAGAGGAATCTGAAAATCAGACCTGACCAAGCAGTGCGTTACACTGCCGTGTTATTTCAGCCAGAGCAGGGAAATCACTTTCTCCTTTCTGTGGCTTCAAGCTGGCTAATGGAGGATTCGTGGTTGCGTCACAAATCAAGAATCAGACACATTTGGCGCCGGCAGGGAGGCCCAGCGTAGGAAGTAGACCCTAAGTGTAAATTATTTCTGAATATAGCATAAAAACCCGGTCTGTAGTATAACGTTACTGATATTATATGTGAATGGAGATTGGCTTTTAAAAAAGACGTCTGTCTCTGGTGGACGGAAACTCATAAATGTTGGAAAACTGTCTGTTTTCACAGCGTTTTAAAACCAGCGTTAACACCTTCTTCACACTGATGGAGTTTTCAGTCCACTCCTGAGACCATGACAAAAACGATTCGGCCCGCGAAAATAATTCTGCCAAACTCAACACGGACAGCGCAAGGGCGAGTTGTGAAATGAACGTTCTGACTTTGTCCTCCGCGGGACTCTTCCCTGATTGGTCACGGCTCTCAGGGCCCGCTTGGATTTATGTATTAGAAGTTTTCTGTAACGCTGACACACGTAACGTATCATTCCTACAAAGTGGAATAACCACATCACATGGTCCCACTCTGAATTTAGTATGAGATGAGTCGATCAGGACTCAGCACTTCTTTTATGGATAATGGGTTTAGACTCGCGGAGCAGTGAGATGGTCTCCCAGGGAATATTCTTCAGAAAGCATTTCGAAATAACATGATGTTTCACAATCTCTGCCAGCGTGTGAAGTTGTGGATCTGTAGAAGAAAACTTGGTCAAACTCTGGAGCCTCACATTTCAACTGCTTAAATCTTTTAACACAGTAGGAAACTAACAGGGAAGGACGGTGGGATTTATTGTCCCTATGTAGTGTAATATGTTCTTATTGTGAACATATGTTGGACAGATATGTCCAATCACTGTCCTCTGGACCACTCTGAGAACTCTGAGAACTCATAATGCATGAAATAAATGTCCACATTATCCATCAATTTCCCGTCAAACATGAAGTCACAATTCACAATTCTTATTGTGGCAACTGATACACCAGGGGGCGCAGTGGTTTCATTGCTTATAAACTCCAGGGTCATTTGTATTTTATGAGATATTTTTGTTCATTGTATATTTCATGCTACATTTGAAGTTTACCAATTGTTTCTGACATTTTTTTTCACTAATGCACTTTACATATGAGGGGTATGTTTTTAGCTTCATCGCATTTACAGTTTTACCGCATTCGTTTTTTTTGGATAATCTATGTTGAGCCTAAATATCCAGTATAATAATTAACTGAAGCTGATGAGTGTGTTGTAAAAATGAGATTACACAAAAATGTATGAGTTAAATTTCAGTAAACGTAAAACTTCAGTCACAACCAAACAAACACGACACCATGGGCCGTGTGTTCAGCGTTGAACCTTTCACTAAGGTGCAGATTCCTCTCTCTCACGTCATGAACTGCTCCACTGCTAATGTTTGTAAAACAACATTTCCTTATGACATAAAACATAATTAGTTCAGGATAAACCCGTCCGTTGGATTAATGAGTTTCTGATTGGTTGTTTTTTTGGTCGTCAATCAAAATATTTAGTGAAACTGTGACCTCAATACCTGCTGCGTGTGTAAGTATATATTTTCATATTTATGATTATGTCTTTCTGGGATGTAAACCTCCATCGTTCAGATAAATACTCTTCATGTGTTTCCATGAAACCCTAATGGACTCCACCTGTTTCAGAGCTCCATAATGAAAAAGGGTTGAAATCTGCGAGAAACTAGATTCATGGAAATGGGCTCGTTAACTCATCTAAACTCACAACTTTGATAAAATTGTGAAATACAAGCAGCACAACCTCACTAATGGGAAGCAGCTTTTCTCTGTCAATGCTCCTTACGTTTAAAACATCTCCCTTCATTGTTTCTTTCATGGAAATGTGCTGCAAACTTTTCCAGAAGATAAATTTATGCAGCATGTGTTATAAATTTTTCATTCGCTGCAGAAGAAATACTCTGCTTTCTGTTTGGAGATTAGTTTCTGATTCACATTGATGCTCCTCGTGAATGCACTGATTTAAAGCTTTTTAACTCTTCTCCTTCTTCTCCTTCTTCTCCTTCTTCTCCTTCTTCTCCTCATGCCTGCAGACTGAACGGTAAATATCGCCTCCATTCTTCAACCCAACACCTCCTCACAGTGGACATGGTTCCACCGTGAGGCAAGTCGACTGTCATTGATGTCCTGGCCATGTCAGTGATTCTCACCTGCTCTGTTTCATGACCCACCATCAACCCTCAATGATGCTGGGACCACAAAAAAAATTGTCCAGTAACATTTTGGTAACTGCCCTTAGAGCTTATTCAGTAGTCTTTTCTAGAAATACAAATTATTTCATAAAATAAATATATATTATTAGTTTTTTTATTATTATTATTTTATTATTATTTTGTTGCCGCAGTAAAGGCCTACAACTCACTAAAAATGAAACCCATTAGCTGAGAATCACTGCTTTGCATCACATGACACAACTGTATCTCTGTTTGTCACGTTGTCACATTCAGCAGATTTCTGATTTTTTGTTGGTACCTGAGGTATCATGAGGTGTTTGTCCTTCCTCCTATGAGGACTGGAGGGTTGTTTTTGAAGACATCGATGCCATGGGCTTCATCAAGGGTGAAGTTCACACTGGTGTGTGTGAAGGATGTTTCAGTTGGGCCTGTGTTTATGGGGCTACAACACATTCTCTGTGCTGTTCCCATTTACTGTTGAACAAAGTAAAGACAGAAGGAATGAAAAAGTAATTCACCACAGGCTGAAACCATTAATGTGCTGATAGCTTTTAAAGAGCCATTGGAAACAATAAGGTCAGAAGCTGAAGACATCTGCTTCTGAGCAACAGCGAGGAAAATCCCCCTCGGTCCATAGGCTGTTGGTGATGATGTTTGGTTAGAGATCCTATTCTAGGAAGTTCAACTGCTCATTAGGACCACGACCGATCTTCTCTGGACAGATAGTGACTCTTCACACCTTTATATGTGGAGAAGGAAGTGGTCCAGAGAAGTAGAACTATCAGTTTTCCCTCTGAACCAAAACTCTACCTAATCTCCAGGTCCAAGTCCAAAAAGTTCCAACTTTTGTCTTTTCTGGTCAAAGACTGAAGCCAGTTTCACCTCAGATAACCCCGAGGAAGGAAAACACATGAACTGTCCCTTTAGGTCCTGAAGTCTTTTCATCACTTGGCCTTTGCAAATGGAATGCAAAGTACAAAGGCTGCTGGCCATGGAGCGTGTGATTGGTGATTTTATCTCCGTTTAGAGTAGAGTGTTGGACTTTCACAAACCACAATTCTAAAACCATTCAAACTCTGATGTGTTGTGTGATTCTGTGTTTATTTTCTTTGATTCATGCCACATTTTTTCAAGCTTGTTCTGCAGCAGCTGAAAATGTTTCTGTGAATGTCAGATCTTGTTGTCGGTATCAAGGCTGGAGTGGGAAATACAATAAATCACTAACATAAGTGGTGAAGTAGGAGAAGCTGGTGGAAGCTCCCAGGCTCCCAGGCACCGGAATGGTACCTGCAGCTGCTTTGAATATTGGAAGAGATATAACAGAAACAACAGTGTAAATTTCCCAGGGACTTGATGTAGACCAGAGGATGAGAAGCCAGCACGGTTATTTATTTTCATTTCATTTTCATGACTTCCTCCATATCTGCCTTCTCTCACTTCTTCTTCTTCTTCTACTTCTTCTCTTTCTGCACTGTGCTCCATCCACAGAAGCCCTACGCCTGTCAGATCCCAGGCTGCACCAAACGCTACACCGACCCCAGCTCCCTGAGGAAACACGTCAAAGCCCACTCTGCCAAAGGTCCTCAGGAGAGAGAGGTGAAGGTAGGAGATGCAGGAGATATTCTAGATCACACACACACACAGCCCTGTTCATTTGTTCACACAAATCCAGAAACAAAGACATAAGATCAAATTGTCAATTTCATTTTTTATCCTGTTGTCATGATGTTTTTTTATAAACAAGAAGAAAAAGTCGACTCATTTAGTCTGGCAGCAAAATACTTACTGACAGGTTTTTTTTTCTTCTTCTCATGAACGGAAGATGTTTTCAATCCGAAAGGAAACAAATCTTTCCATGTGAAACAAAACCTCGTCAAACTGACACTGGTGTCACATTAAACAACAAGTAAATGTCAGTGAAACAGAGGACGAAACAAGTTCAAAACCAACTTAAATCAGTCAGATTTAACAGATTAATGAAGACAAAAGAGAAAAGGACTGGCTGCATTAGCAAAAAATGCAAAAAGAAATGAATCATCTTCTTGACAAAAACAAAAGGTAATTGACCTGTGGGGGGCATAGATTTCTGTTTGTGACCAACTACGACAACTGATGGGTTTGACTTCTGCTCCACCCATAACCAAGGAATGGACCATTAGTTAAGTGAACCTATCAGGAAGGAGCTGTTGGAACTAGAGCTAGAGGTGAACCTTTCATCTCCTGAGTCTGGAGATACATGGACGTTGGTGTAAACTAGGATAAATGAATTTACTAGAATGAAATTCACGTCCAGGTCACTGAGAATCTTAGTTTAACTGGTTTAGTCTTTTCTACCTCATTTACTGGGGAAATACATAAACTGCAGGCAAGTAGACAGTGGTTTCATCATAATATAAATTAATATCATATTTTAGATACGTTTGGAGAAAGAAAATGAAAAGACCCAGACTCAGAGTCTCATCAGGTGAAACTGTTCCACTCGAACCTGTTTTGATGAACCAGATGAGGTGATGAATCCTGAACCTGGAGGTCAATGGACCACTCCTGGTTCTGGTGAAGGTTAGATGGATGTAGAGCAGCAGGAGCAGTGGGGATGAAGAGGAGGAGGAGGAGGAGCAGAGTGAGCATGTTTGTGATTGTAATACAACAAACAGAGAATTACACACACTCTCTGGAATAGGGAGCCTATTGTTCAGCACTATCTGGCCCTTGTTTGTTTTCTATGGACCGTGAGTGACACTGGGGCAGTGTGTGTGTGTGTGTGTGTGTGTGTGTGTGTGTACTCCCATGCCTTGTTTAGCTTAAACAGAACCACGTGTGCTCTTGAGTTGTGACAGGACTAACACGCCCTGCACTGCTGCGAGGCCCAAATATTAAAACATGCCCTTCATAAACTCCTTACATTTCTCTTGGCTGATGAGTCACGGCCATTGAAGTCGGTCTGATCGTAAACCCTGCTTTGAATAAACATTTTTTGCTGATTATTCGCTCAAGTATGT
The DNA here is from genome assembly GCA_016785265.1 of Paraplagusia blochii. NCBI lineage: Eukaryota > Metazoa > Chordata > Actinopteri > Pleuronectiformes > Cynoglossidae > Paraplagusia > Paraplagusia blochii. The sequence continues at coordinate 60,888 of JAFBJS010000289.1, read as the reverse complement.
TGTGGTTCTTGGGTGTCCTTCACAAGCTTCTTCTAAGTCCTGGAGCTGTGGATAAATTGTTTTGGAAAGTCCTGGGGGACGCTGTGTTAACGCTGGATAATAAAGTACATTTTCCTTTGTTTGAACATTCTGGAAGAGGATTGCCTAACAAGAGTTTAGGGTTTTGTACTTTTCAGAAGTTAGATCACAAGACAAAACAAGAACCAGGCATCTGGTGCAAGCGTCATCTTTTTCTTCTCTTCTGGTGAATGATGAACAGTAGAGAAGTGCCGCAGGAAACTCGATGCTTTCAATTTATCTACTGTACATAATAAAGGGAGAACAAGGGACACTTGGACAAGTGAGAAACAGGACTTGGACAACAGCTAAGGTACAGCTTTACAGTGACTTCATTTGTCTTCAGTCCCTGTAGAGGAAGGATTAGTGGAGCAGCAATAAAAGTTAAAGCCATTGATGACAGAGACAAACAAACAAAGAGTTTGTTCACACTGGAGATGATGGTGATGAATGTCAGGATGTCAAGGATGACGTGTCATGGATGTGAGCTGGTGCTGGTGACAGTTTGACTGTAGACGAGACATTCTCAGGAGTAGCTGCAGCAGCAGGAAGAACTAAACCAATACTGGATCTTGATCTAATGACCAGAATCTCAGACTCATTTTCAGTTCTTATCGGAAATTGTTCTCAATGAGTGGTTTGGAGCCAAAGAGAAAATGTCTGATGTTGGACTATGTGGACTCACTGAGATTGAAATCAGTGGACAAACATCTCGTGGACTGACAAGTCCAAGTTTGGAATTATCTTTTGGAATCACTCCCAGTGTTTTCAAAGGAAGCCAGGAGACAAATACATCAATGACCGTTTGGACCCGTCACCACAACAAGGAGGAGGATCTGAGGATTTCTTCATGAATAGAACCTGAAAGAAACAAAATGACTTGAGGCACCTGGGGAACATGGAATATTTCTCAGACCATAGAACATACAGAGATAGAACCCAGTCAGGTGTTCCTCTTCATCAGCTGTATCAACCTGTAACTGTTCTGTTCTGTTCTGTTCTGTTCGACCCACAGGTTCAGGTGCACTCTATGCTGGAATCAGACGTTCTGACCGACTGTCTGGCCAAGCAGCATCTCCAGAACTCGTCCTCCCACCAGGGAAACGGCTCCTCGGTCCCAGCCTTAGATGACTTCACAGGTATGAACTCCACAGTAGCTGAATCAGCCAATGGAAACCTCTGAGCTCTGTGTCATCTCTGTGGAAAAGAGTCATGGCTGAAACACCTGCTCTGACCAAACCCGTCTCTTCAGTTTCTCTCCATGCTCTCATTGCCTCCCCTCTCTCACCTCCCCTCCTCCCTCTGCCATTCCTTGGATGGGAGCTCATGCAGCCAGTGTTTACCTTGTCCCCTGACATCAGCCGGTCGATGCTGGCCTCAAACCGCCTCCAAACCTGTTTTTTCCAGCCAAGCTTCTTCTCCCCCTCTCAATGGCTGAACCGGGATCAAGAAGCTGTCAGGTAGAGTGAGGCTGAGCTGGCAGAGGCTTAGAGAAGCAGAAGAGTGTCCAAGAGAGCTGTCCATGTCCATTACTTCAGACTACTTGCAGTTTTACTCGGAAGACTTTGAGGGAAAGGCCTCAAACAGCACATTACACGCTGTGTTTGTCCAGAGTGAAACAAGCATGTTAGTGTTGGAGTCTGAAAATACGTCCCTGGAGGAGGATGTCCTTATCAGGAGTGGACCTGGGACGGCACCTGTGGACCGCTGCGTCTTTTCTTGTTGTGTGTGGTCGATGTAAAGCGACTCCAATCATCGCCAGTTCAGCTGACGTGGAATCAAACTGGGTTGAAAGAATTGTTGATGCTTTAAAACAGGAGATAAAAAAACACCAGTCGTTAGGGTCGAACACTGACCACAGCCACCAACAACTGACCAGTCAACAGAAGAAAAGCAACGTAGAAATAATTGGCAATATGTTTTAATATTTACAGTTCAAATCCATGTTCCCAGTTCTCCTACTGTTGACATCATCACCTGCTGGGATTCCCACCTGAAGATCCACCCATTCAGACCAGGAAGACAGTTTAGTTTCTCTGTGTCCATACCTGATGGTCAACATCCTTCTACATCGTACTCTACTGTTTACTGAATTGGAATTTGATGTTCACCTTATTTCACTTTTACAACAACAGCCTACAAATTCCAGATTGAATTGATGAGATTATCAGAAGACTATGGAAGTCCACGTTCTGGACAATCTGCCAATCAGGGGACCACCCCGGGTTTTTTGGGAACCAGCTGTTCTGAAGAAATGGAGAAGCAAACACTTTTCTGTAACACAGTGTTTCTGAGCTGCAGTCTCTTGATTATTATGGAAATGATTTCAGACGGACCATCAAAACCCAGATAAGGAGATGTTGGAGCAGATGGCACCAGAATGACTCACGGAACGAAAGACAAGTACTGACTGAAAATTGGATGAGAACCATTGGCTGCTTCTCACTGGACTTTACCTACAGGCCAGCAGTGGTTCTGCTGCTGACTCAGCAATTTCACAATACGGTCACAGTTGGTTTTGTTGAGACTTTTGTATTTAAACAAAAGTTCAGTAAGTTAGTAATTATAAGATATATACATCTATAATTATCATATATTTATATATATGTATAATTTTACACAACTTTATTGAATGTGACAAAGCCTTATTAACAGGTACAAAGGCAGTTTAGTTTCTTCCAGTCCAACTGGGACCAGGGTTTGAAAACATCTCCGAGAACCTCTCTGACATTTGATGATATCTGAGACCCTGGTCGCTCCATAAGAGAGTACAGAAAACACAACCGTACCTCCTCTATGTACAGAACAGTAAACACACCAGAGGAGTTCTGTGGAGCTGAGGTGAGGTTTAGGTAACAACCTCAACTTGGACATCTTGTAATCCCTGGGCTGACCACAGGGGGTGCTACATTAGCATTGGTGTTTAATTATCAACTGGAAAGATTATTTGGATCAGTTTGTTTTGGGTTTTTGAAAGAACACTACAGGATATTCTGTCGAATTGATGAAGTCACCTGACCAATACCTTTGATGAGTTAAATAATGATATTGTGTCAGAATTAATCATTTTTTTTCTGATGGGATCATTAAATGTCTCTCCAGGTGTTTACTCCAACAACAACAACAACAACAGCAGCAACGGTGTGCACTCCAGGCCCAACTCAGAGTTTCTTCCTCCGTCCAGCGACACCAGGTTTCAGAACTTAGAGGGAAACTTTGACCGCAGCAGCCCCATCGCTCCACGTCCAGGAAGTGTGAGGGAGGGGTGAGTGAAAGAGCAGCGCGAGGCTGCATTCAATGTCTCTTAGACTCTAAGAATACTGTGATACCAGTTTGATGCCTTTGGGGTTAAAAGTTCTTGACAGACCAAGTACAGGATGTGAGTTCTAAAGGCGGTGCCAACTAACTCACACTCAGCTAACATGCTAACAGTAGCTCAGTTGTTCTTCACTTAGACCTTGGACCAGTTGTGTTTTAAAGATGAATTTATACTAGAGCGTGTCTTTGAGCATTTTTTACAGAATCTAAATCAGGAACATGGATGACTTTTCTGTCTTTTATCAACAGCAGCTGCTCCACATTAAATTAGGAAGAATAATGAAAGGTTTGTTTATTTCTCACTCTCAGGCTCCACCTTTAAATGATGCCACGCCATCATTTCTTGGAGAGCTTGTTTCCTCACTGATACCTAATGATCCGGCAGCTTCAGATGAACCCCGTTAACCCGGGGGCGTCTGCCAGGGTCTCCACTTATCGGCAGCCCGGGCCTCTGCTGCCAAGACGATACGATAGGAAGGAACTGAATGGGATGTTGTTTTCGTTTGGCAGTTTGACACTGGCAGCTATTTCTGCACAAGATAAAAATAAAGGGAAAGTACCCACAGTCCTCTGCTTCTCATGGTGCGTACAGGCACGTTCAAGGTCCAGCCTGAGGGTGAAGACCTGTAATCTGGACTTCTTACATACATGTAGATTCTCACCCTTAGAGTCGTTGTGTAGTTTTTATAGGAAAACGTTGTCATTTTATGAGCTTGTTTGTTAAAACTAACCGTCACTGAACTTACAGCTTGTTTTAATGGACTAATCTTAATCCCTTTGTTGTCAGACTAATGGAGGATTTCTGATCCTTGTTCCTGCTGTGCTTTTTGCAGTTTTTTTTTTAAGTTGCTAGGCTAACATTTAGTTACTTCCCCATACATTTTTGTCTATTTCCATGTATTTGTGTATTTGACAGACAGATGTTAGGGTGTGTTGGACCTCTTCTCCGATGAGTCTGAGACTGGAGAGACTCAGCTTCTCCTCCGTCTGTGGGAGACACACACTCCGACCCAGTCGGAGGGATGTGAGCTGAGGCATTCTTCAACAGACCAGAGACATTATCACCAGAGATGGAGCTCTGGCTTTGTGGTGGTGCTGATTGGATAGTTGGAGGCCACAGAACTTATGTGTACTGTAAACTGAGACTATTTCTGTCTGCCAAGTATAAAAGTAGACGTGAGACTAAAGAGCTGGAGCGGGAGCCTCCAGAGAAGGAGTTTGTGGATGAAATGGTTTCACATTATTGGTTATTGGAGGTTTTGCCTATAAAGTGGACTTTTATAGTCTCAACGTTCAACAACAGGCCGGTCTGTTCAATGAGAAAGAACGTTGGCCAAAGCCAAAACAACATTTCTGTGGTCAAATAGATGATATAAAATCTTCACGTATAACGCAGATATTTTCTTTTGTAATTGTGTGATATTTCCAAAAGTTTGTTTTCCAAATCTTGGCAGCGAAGAGGAGGAATTTTTATTTCTTCTCTGAACACAAACTCAAACCTATAAAAGGAATAAATCCAGCGTTCACCTTGGCTTTAGTGTGAGAGCACGGACCAATCATAGAAGGTCCGTGTTGTTCTGTGAGCACAGACCTGTCACCACCGAACACGGAACAAGGTTCACACTGTTTCTGTCAACAGTGAGTGACGTGAGGGAGGAAGTGATGTCATGATTTAGAGTTTCTAAAAAAAACTGTCCGTTTCTATTCATTCTTGCTCATGTTGTCACTGTTATCTCACCCTACAGTGTTTACAGTAGTTAAAGTTAAACATCACTTCATCATCTGATGATATTAACTTGACCGTGAGCTTCATCCGTCGGTCTCCATCAGGCCACTTCCATCAATCATCTGCTCATATTAGACCGAGGGAAGAGACGCTGCTCAGGTTCAATTCTGCCAGTCTGATCTCCAGGTCGGTGTCTTCAGCCAGAGCCGCCGCAGGATGATGAACAGTCTGTTCATTGACGTCTCGGCGCAGACTTGGAGGATGTCATCGAATCTCAGCGGTGCCCACAGAACATGACACTCGGCCAAAGCCAACACCAGACTAGCACTTGTTTTTCCCCCCAAACGACTTAGCGAGACGTTAAACATATGAAAGTAAATTATCTCCGAGCTCTGACCTCACAGCCGCGTGTGTTTTCTCTGGCTGCGACCGACCCTGTTGACTTCTTTAATTATTTATTACCGCAGGGAGCCTGAGGCCCGGGCCGCTCAGCTGTCCATCAGCCAGCGTTTGTCATGCGCTGCGTTTGTTTTGTTTTGTGGTCCGTGGGTGAAGAACTGGATCGGGACGCGTCCATCGACCGGGACCGATCCCACAGAAACGCTTTTCTGTGATTTAAAATACGGAGAAGTAATTAAGTTTCTGCTGCAGAAGCTCGCACCGACACTGAATCCAAATAGATGGTTCTGCTGAGAACTTTGACGACTCCACACATTTTTGTATTTACTGGAGCCTCTAACGTGCAGTGATTGCACTTCACGTTCTCTGAGAGAAGAGAGAAAATAAATGGACTTCACTTCATATAAAAAAGAAGCCTCAAACCTTGAGGTCCTGGACTGTCACTGCTCCAAGGGTTCAGTGTGACACACTGGACCTTTGAGAACATCATGTCACGTGACCTGCCCCCAAATACACACTGCACAACCTGCGTACAGGCTTTTCCAGAACTTCCTAAAATAACTTCTTCAAAATGTATCTTTTCAGTGAAGAACAATGGACTTTTTTCTTTTACTGGTTAGCTAACAAAGGCATCAACAATCACATCAAGGTCGTGCCCTCAGCTCCCTCTGCTGGATGAGGACATAACGATGTAATTCAGTCAGTGTTTAAAGGATGAAGATGTTTTTATTGTTGTTTATTTTGTTGGTTTGGTTTTTCATGAACCAAAGTGTCAGATATTGACTTGTTTGCTGCATCTTTCATCCAATTGTAGACCAAGATTTTCTTCTCACATCAGACTGGCTGCAGTTTCTGCTGCTTGTGTGGAGTTTTGTTGTTTTGTCTTGGATGATACAATGATAGGTACTTGATAAAACAGAGTTAGTGGGTCTGAATGTATTTGTGATTCTGTGTAAACCTCCACCCGTGGAGGAATGAGGAGAATTCCATCTGCAGTCTTTTATATGTGGACTTTACAGCGTCTGCAGCTCTGCCTTAATCCACGGCTGCTCTTTAATGGCAGCGCACGACGTCTGGATCAGAGGAAGGGATGAGGAGGATTAGAGAAGGTGTCGGGTTCAACACGCAAAACTGATCTGTTTTCAGCCCTGGCAGGAGAACAGCTGCTGACTTTTCCTCTGCTGCAGATTTACTGGATCACAGTGGATCAGAGTGGATCACAGGCGCAGATTTGACATGGTCAGAACCTGAGTGAGAACAGTTGACAAAGAAAGAAGCTGTACCTGTTTTTAAGAGGGTCAACAATGAAACGCTAAAGTTTAAAACGGAATGACAAACAAAGAAAGTCAAATAATCCTGAGCATTCTAATGAAACTGAAAAAGATAACAACATTATTATGTTTACGTTATTGGTAAAGATTAACTGAAGAGCTGAGTTTGCTGCTGGTGACCAGCGGTCAGAGGGACAACATCCTGACAGTTCAGACTTTAATGGACACATCAGAGCGCAGTCCGGGCGCTGCAGTGGCAGGGCCGCGTACGCCACCGCTCAGACATCCCAGCTATGTTGTTGCAGCGTCGTAAGAATGTGAGCCGTGAAACAGCTGGATGTTTATAGTTGAGGTCAGCACTGCTGCTCGAAGAGGCCGCGCAGGGGAATCCAGGGAAGTGTGGAATTCTTGGGGCTCGCCGTCATCGCGGCACGTTGGTTTCAGCAGCCCCACTATATCAAAGCTGCACTTGTTTACATAATCCTATACAAAGCCTGGCTTTTATTACCAGAGGAAACCGCAGGCATCTGTAACTTATATGGAGCTGGAATATCACAGGGTCCGTTTGATTAATTTGGGCTTTGATTGCGTATCTTCAGCGAAAGTGAAAAGACGGATAAATGTTAGCGAGCGGTGTCTGATGTGGGAAATGAGCAATAAAGAGATGGGGGGGGTGACAAATGACAGATATGTTAAGAAACGTCTCAACGTTTCCCCCTTTTATTGCCTGTCAGATGCATATGTGGAGGCGACGGAGCCAACAGCCGTCAGTGTCTCCGTCAGGGCTCGGCTTGTTTATGAAGACCCTTAAAACCAAGGCCGTCCGTCTCCCCCGGGGCCAACACGCTCCAGTACATAATGGAGGTGGAGGTGGAGGGACTTTCTAGGGGGGCTCCGTTGCCACGGGTCGTTCAGCCGCTCGTCTCCTTGGAGAGCGCCCCCCACTGCCAATCTGTCTTTATGTCTTTCTCCCTGTGAATTTGGCTCCACTGACTCACTTGATTTTCCATGTTGAGTCAGAGTGTTTGTGCTCAGTCAGCACATTCCTGCAGAGTTGCTATGGTTACGGTGCCTCATTGACCCCGCCTCCTCCAATCCCCCCCATTTCTTCAATTCAAACTCTAGTGTTTGTGGGTGATTTAGAGTATTTACACTCCCCCAGTGTGTGAACAGCTGCTGCAGGGTTCACTGCTTGATATTGTGTTTTTATCTGGAAGAACTGACAAGAAAAAACCTTTTTCTTACTGAGCAACATTGTACATTTCTCACCACGTTTTGAACAATCCATCCGACTGTTATGTCAGTTACAGGCTAACTGACACAAACTGGGCCCCAGACCAGAGGTTGAGCCCTCCACAGTCTGAGCGTTCTGATTTTAAGTTCTTTGGTGAAATGTCTCCCCCCAGTGTGTAATTGTGTCAATGAGCAGTATCAGTATCAACTGTGTAACTCTGTGGTGATGATGACATCATCATCATCCTGCTGTTGTCTTCCCTATAGGAACAGGTCCACGTCCATGTTCCTGTCCTCAGACGTCACACCGCTGAACATGTCTTCAGACCGAGCCGATGTCCGACTACAGACGTACCAGAAACCTTACAACCAGCAGCAGCCGGTGATGTCACAGCAGCACGGTAGGTCACAGCCAGACACCTGGTCTGACCGGTCGTTCTGATCCCGGTCTAACTCTGGTTCTGGTTCTGGTTCTCCTCAGGATGTCTCTACGATGAAGGGAAGGTTGTTCAGCCTGGCAGTGACGGAGGATTCGAACCCAGCGCTTACTTCACCAACCCGTCCAGCTGCCACTCCGCAGGTACATCAGCAGCAACAGCGTCTGAGAAACTACAGTCGTCACATCTTCATGACGTCCTTGTTTTCTTCCTCTTCAGGGTTCGACCTGCTGCAGGACCTGCAGGGCCAGGCAGGGGGCGGTGGCTACTCCATGTCTCCCTGCGCCGACGACAGCTTCCTGTTCCAGGGAGAGGGCGTGGACCGCTGTCTCAACCAGATCTACTCCATCTATCTGGACTCGTGATCTCAGTCCTGGACCAGATCACGACTTCACATGAACTTTTTTTCTTTTTGTTTTGAAGAAGTGAGAACGTTGAGCTGGGAACTCCAGGCCTCGTTGTTGTCGTTTGTCTTTAATGGAGAAAAAATAAAAAAAAAAACACAACACACAACATGCTGGAATACAAGCACCATAATGACCAAAGGTGGAGCTATAGAGCAGTCACCAAAGATGGTGATGACGTCCTCCAAGAGATGAACCTTGAGGTTCATTTCTTTCCATTCTTCACCACAGTTGACAGTCACAGAACAGTCTGCTCTCCAACCTCCCACCCTGGAGGAGGTCGTGGTCTCACCTCACTCATCCTCCTCCTTTGTTACTTTCTTTGTCTTTATCTGTAACATAGTGTTAATATATTGGTTTTGTAAACGTTGTCTACAGATCATCAACTAGATCTAGAGTTTACAGAACATCAGTTAGCCTCAGTTGTCAGTCAAAGGGTTAAAACCAATGACCAATCATGGACCAGTGGTGTTTGACACCTTAAAAAACTCTAAATTATAGTATTATTCACTTTTCTGGCTGAAAGTCAGAAGAGATGATTGTGATTCCACTCCTGAATGTAAGGCTCCAGCTCCTTAGCAGAATTATTAATGAATATTCAGTTTTCTCTGTGGCCACGTTGAAGTCATCATCATCAGATCTTTTTTAAGATCATTTACAAAAACCTAAAAACCTATGGGTTCATTTCCATGGTCTGGAGGTCCAAGGTGTCCCTGCATGGACGACTGGTCCGTCCGTCCAGTTTGTCCTGGAACAAAGTGACCCCTGAAGAAAGAAGAGTTTGGTCAAGTCCTGTCCATTCACTGCACGACAAGAGTGGGTTTCTCTGCAGAAGTGGTCATGAAGCTACATATGACCAAACTCGATTAAACTGTAGCAATACTGCCCCCCAGCGTCTGATTGAATGTACACGCAGTACTACAGCAGCTCGACCTGAGATGATGAAGAAGAAAAGTTTTTCAACACCAACTTGTACAAACTAACAGACTGTTGTCCCTATAATCCAACAACAACAGTGAACACCAAGTATAACCAGACTTTTTGTTTTTAATGTTGTCTCTGTTGCTTCAGCTCCTTCAGTGTCTCACAGCCTTAGAGGACAGTGGACCTGGTCCACCAATGGGAACATTGTTTACAGAACAATTGTCTGCACTCTTTCTGAGACCAAGCAGAAAATGTTTACATGATCGGACTTTGTAGTCAGAGGATTCTCATCAGTGTTTTTTAAGTGTCTTTTGTATCTAAATAATAAAATCATGGTTTCTATGTGTCGGTTTCTCACATCATGTCTTTAAGATCTGGATTAAAGTCCAACCAAAGTCCTGCAAGACACATGAATCACTGGATTAATCTGTTAGGATTATTATCATCATGTTTGGGGCACTCAAATGGGTTGATTGAAAAAAATAATTTAATAATTATAGCTCCTCAATACTGATTAACACGGTCTTCATCGACCTTTATGACACATCCTCTTGCAATACCGTGTACGTCCAGAGGAGGGCTGCAGGCAAATTACAATTATATATTTTTCCAATATATAAATATAAGTGAAGTATTAAAGTAACTAAATTATATTATAACATTTAAGTTATATTATTAATGAATGGGACTATTCTTGTTTGTTATCACTCACTAACATAAACGATTTCTGCTTAATCTACTTGTATGGTGTCAGTTACTACTGCAGTCAGAGTTAAATCGAAATAATAGTTATGATTACGTCAATACTCACCTTCGGTCACTCGTTTTGACTGTCTGCAATACTGTATATGTCCAGCAGAGAGCAATAGGCCAACTATGATGGGCGAAATGTAATTACTAAGGTGTTCCGCTAGAGGGCGTGCTGCTGCCACAGCGCTTCCTCGTTGAGTTTCAACTTCAGAGATTAGAGAGAAGTTGAGAGAATGACCCTTCCTATCGCAGGTAAAACTCTGACGTCAGCCGTGAATGAAACACACTTCCTTTACAGCTTCACACACGGTAGACGAACTCGCTCTCCCTCTGTGTCTCTCTTCCTCACACACACACACACACACACAGGTAGACGCTAACACACACCCACACACAATCACACACACACGGCCAGTGTGCGCGCAGTGAGTGTCCATTATTTCCACATTCCGGTGAGAGGAAGACACTCCCTCCCTCGCTCCGTTCGTCGGCTGAGCTCAGCTCAGCTCAGCAGCAGAGGTTGAACCAGTCCAGCTGTAGGATGAACGGATTCGGTGGATGACATCTGATCCTGGATCAGAGTTCCCGAGTCCTCGAACCTGCCGGACTTTTCACGCACATGGGTAAGAAAATCAAGTCTCTTATTGGATAAAAAGTGGTTTAATGTTGTGTTAAATATTATATGTGGATATAAAGTTGATCTTTTTAAAGAAAAGTCTTCATCCTAACCCTAACTGCTGATGTAGAGTAGACTGTAGTCAGTAGACTGACTGAGAGCAGCTTTAATTCACTGTAGGTGAATGAAGGAAGTTAGAAAAAAAAGCAGATGTCAACACAGGCAGGTTGTCTGTGAGTTCTCACCAAAATATTTGATAAATTATTGAATTTCAGTCAAGTTTTTTTTTTAAATTTTTGTTGTTTACAGAGCAACAAAAACGTTAAAAAGTTAATGGCTAACAGTTAGCCTAATACAGCTAACCTTTAGCTGTTGACTGACTGACCGTGTTATCATGAAGTCATCATGAGCTGGAGTTCAAATCCCTCCACAAAAAGTTCAAAGACTGAAATATGTTGATGTAAAGTTATGTTTGTCTTCATTTCTATGAGTTTCAACTTTTTCTTCCTATATATTTATATATTTAACACCAAGACTCACAGACAGAGTTCAGTACTGACCCTGAGGTCAGAGTGACAGAACAGAGACCGTTATCTCAGAGCAGCAGGAGGAGGAGGTCACTGTCTCTCTGCCTGTCTGTCTCTCCATCTGTCCGTCTGTCTAATTCTGTCTCTGTCTGTCTGTGTGTCTGTCTCTGTCTGTTTCTCTCTCTCTCACTCTGTCTGTCTGTCTGTCTGTCTGTCTGTCAGTCTCTCTGTCTCTCTCTCTCTCTCTGTCTGTCTGTTTCTCCCTCCCCCTGTTATTCTGTCTGTCTCTCTCTCTCTCCCTTTGTTTCTCTGTCTGTCTGTCCTTCTATCTGTCTGTCTCTCAGTCTCTCTCTCTGTCTGTCTCTCAGTCTGTCTGTCTGTCTGTCTGTCTGTCTGTCAGACAAAGGAACTGTTAGTCGTCTCAGCTCCTCGGTCGTTCTCTCAGTTCCATATCATTTCTTCTTCTTCGTCACTTGTTTGTTTGATGATTGGATTAGAAGTTCAGATCTGGGCTGTGATTGGAGCAGAGAGACAGCTCTGTCCTTGGACCCTCCAGAGAGACACTGTGTCACCTGCTGACCCTCTGGACTCAAACACTTCAGTCTGATTCGACTGTTGTTGTGGAATCAGAAGGTCGTCGTCTGAGTGGCTGTTTCCCAGCAGACAGACAGACAGATGGACAATCTAATCCTAATCCTAATCTGTGATTGATTTAATTTTTTCAATTGTGTTTGATGGACTTGTTGATTGAATATCTCGGCAGTCTTGTTGACTGTTGTTGGACAGACTGGTCCTGGTCCTGGTCCAGTCTCAGTGACTGGTAATTTGTTGGTTTTTTTTATATCTGTGAAAACAGTGATTCACCAAATGTTCCAGTTCCTCAGAGAGACAGGAGTCGGGAGGGAAACCTGAGATTATGGCCGTGACGCTGCGGTGAAATTACAGCGATTTCTAACCTCTGCATTTAAACTGTTGTTGTTGTTGTTTTGGAGACGTCTTCTCTGTCATCATTAAGTTATATTTTTGGGAACATTCATCTGTTTCTGTCTTAAATGTTTTCCTGTTTAACTCAGTCTTTAGCTCTAATGCTGCAGGTTCGATTCCCCTTCAAGAACCAGTTGGTTCATTTTTGGTAGTTTTATCATAATCCTGTTATTTTATGTCCGTTTCTGTATCTTTGCACAATATTTGCTTTCATGTTTTTGTAAATGTTTGATGTGATTCTGCTTAAACAAACCATCTGTTCAAAAAATCCTCCTTTCCTCATGTCCCTCCTCTGGCCCCCGCCCCGCTGTTTGTTTAATTCCCACCTGCTCTCTAACGACTCTCACAGTAGCATCTGTCTCTCCTGCAGTCAAACACTGGACTCCTGATCCCCGGAGACAACTATGTCACTATGTCAACTCCTCAGCTCCTCACGGCAACCAGGAGTCCTGGGAGAAATCCTTAGCTCCACAGACCTCCACTGACGGTGCTGAGGCAGAGAGGCAGCGGCAGCAGGTAGGAGCGCTCAGGAGTCAGCTCAGGATGTCAGGTTCGTCTTAACTTAACTGCTGTGTTTTATGTTCCAGATATGTTCCTCCAGCGCCCCCTCCTGGTCATTACCATGCAGCTGATGATGAACGCGGCGTGTGCGTTCGGATGCGTTTGTCCAGCGGCTCCAGTTTCATCCCACCTTCAGCCGGAGATTCCTGCTGCAGGCTGCTGTCTGAACCTCTCCGGTTCTGACCTGAACCACCTGGACTGGTCCGTGTTCTCCAACAGAACCGAGCTGCAGACCCTGGACCTCTCCCGCTGTAACATCACTTCTGTTAACACCAGTGGAAACGAAGGTTCTTCACTGCAGAGGGTCTACCTGGGCTACAACAGACTCAAGACGCTACCGGCCGAGTTCTTGGCCCGGCAGGTGAACCTGTTGGAGCTGGATCTGCGTGAGAACCTCCTTGAGGAACTCCCCGAGGGTTTCCTCCAAGACTCTGACAGCCTCCAGGTTCTGCATCTCCAGGAGAACCAACTGAGGTTCCTTCCTGACTCCATCCTGACCAGGCCCAATCTGCTGAGGCTGGATGTGGGAGGGAACCCGGTGGAGTGCTCGTGTAGACTGATGGAGGCTCTGGACCTGGGTGTGAAGGTGAACAGGAGCACGCAGCTGCAGGATCTCCTGGGGAACCTCACCTGTCTCACCCCCAGGCACCTGTACGGAAGGAACGTGTTTTCTGTGAGACTGAGTGACGCCTGTCGTCCTGCTGGACTCACTGCACTCTTCATCATCCTGCCTCTCATCATCCTCTCTGCCCTGGTGCTCTGCTGGTGCTGCGGGAGGAAGAGGAAGAAGAAAGACACGCCGGCCTTCGGAACCTCCAAGAAGAAGACCTCAGGTTCCGGCTGCAACGGTCAGCAGCCTCACAGAAAGGATCCACCCGCAGCTGGTGACCAGAGCAGAGCGGCGAGCAGCCACGGCGGAGGGATTCTGAAGAACCAGCTGCTGCTCCGTCCGTCCTCCGCCCTGCTGGGCAGCACCAGGGACATCTACGAGGAGGTGGAGGTGAAGCTGGGCTCCGTGGAGTCGCTCTCTCGCGACCCGTCCTGCGGTTCCAGCCCCGCAGACGGGAGGCGCGGTGCTGCGGCACCCGACGGCATCAGTAAGTCGGAGCTGGACACGGTGAGTGTGACGGAGGTGATGAAGGACTCGGCAGACCGGGAGAAGGCCTACCTGACCCAGTCCACGGAGTACTACAGTCTGGTCCCGGGGATCGAGCTGGAGGACTCGGACCATGGAGAGTATGAAGACGTCAGGCTGTCGTGACCTCCGCCTTGGGGAAGAGTTTGGTGTTTTTTCTGACCTTGGTTGGTGCCTCACATGAAGGTGAAGCTTTGTTTACCATAACTGTGTGAATGTTCATGGACGTCAATGAAGGATTGATTTATTTTAGGAGAAGGTTCATGGTTCGAATTCTGGTCTAAATATTTTGAAGGTTCAGAAATAGTCTTTGTTACATTTCTACAGGCACGAGTGAAGGAACCTGAGGAGGTCTACCTGATTAACCATGAAGGTCGATGATACAAAGGGTTTTTGGTTCTTGTTCCTTTTATATCCAAACCACGCTGATCCAGTAGAACGCTCCGACGTCTTTCAAAGACCAGAGTCTTTAAAGACTCAACTGTTAATCTGAAGGTTCTTGATGATCTGAGGTAGAAGAACTGGATCAATTGTCAAAGAGTTTGACTCCCTGTGGTCCACGCACCTCAGTTTGGGCCAATAAATTACCTTCACTTTTGTTGCTCTGTGTTTAAACTAGAAGATTCAATTATTTTAGTTGTTTTTACTGGAGAGATCCAGTATTGATTTGTTCTGATGTTGTCCTTCATTTCTGAAACTGGGATCTGGAGGTGTTTGAACCAAACCTGAGGTCCAGTGTCTGGACACTGCCTGCAATTGTAGCAAATTTGTCCAGTTTTACTAATTTGACGTAGATAAGTTCATATCTAATAGAATATCAGCAGATTGACACGAAAAAAACCCAACGTCCCTGATTTAAGGTTTTTAATTTTTTCTCCTTTTGAAAAAACACTGATTAAAATGCACTGGAAAACTGTGCGTGTGTGTGTGTGTTTCCACCTCTGTGGTAGGACAATGCAGCAGGAAGTGATGTCATTCACAGTGTTTCCTGTGGCTCATGACAGGAAGAAAGCTTTTATTTTCTTTAAACAAAGGTCCTGGTTCAGTCTGATCAGTCAATATGGATCCATTAATATTCTTTGATATGTGTGTGTGTGTGTGTGTGTGTTGGACAGCACACACACACACTTCACTGCGTCCTGTTCTATCACACACAGAACGTTCTGGACTCTGGACTCCACCCTGAAGCTGCACAACGAGAAATATAAGTTTTAGGCGGCAACTGATGATGTCATCATGTGAAGTGTGGAGGGGAGGGTGGAGTTAGACAGACTTTCATCAAGGCATTGATTCAGTGCCAGGGTTTTGTTCAACCCTGCAACCTGTGTCTGAGTGACAGGATTATTGAGAAGTGAATATTTCTTCATTACTTTCTGTCGTCTCCTCTGCTGTGGACGAGATAATATTGTAAAATACTGCAGTGTTTTTCCAAACTCTAAAGATTTTCATTTGTTTTTGTCCGTTTATCGTGAATTTTAATGAAATTGTAAGAAAAAATAAAAGTTTCTTTAAGAACCTGAGCTCTCCTCCCTGCTCCTCGTCCTTACTCAGCACCTCCCTCTGCCTGACCCACCCACCCCGCCCCCTGTTACCTGCCCTCCTGCTTCTCCTCTCAGCTCTAATTTCACTCACCGTGGGAAGTTGTAATTACTGCATTAGGTTACCGTGGTGACCTGGACGGAGCAGCTCTGAGAGTCTGAAGCCTCAGGTTGAATCTGAGGCTGGAGGAGGAGACTGAGGAGAACAGGTCTCCTCTTTCTCCTCCTCCTCCAGTGGACCTTCAACTCTGCATTTCTACTCTTAATCTCAGCCTGTGGTTTTTGGCTCAGATTAACAGATTACCAGTACGTCCAGTCCACACAGAGTCTGGCGTCGTACAGAGATCAGTCCACGGGCCACACTTTGAACAAGCTCTTGGTCAGTCCATCAAATTCACACTGCAATGGTTGTTGATAAACTTGAAAAAAAATCTTTATTTTCATTTTAACCAAAAACAAACTCTTTTATTTTGCTGCAGTAGTGAATATTTACTCATTAGTCCAACTCCATCTGTTAACTGTTAACCAAGATTCTACTTTCATGTTCAGCGCACGGGTGCCCTCTAGTGGCTGGTAAGGGAACTGTTGTAGATTAATAGACCGAGCAAACGCATAAGTCTGTTCGAAGTGACTGATTTGCAGCAGCGTGATTGACAGGGGAGGAGGGGGAGGAGGAGGAGGAAGTCCAGTCAGTGTCCGAGGATTGACGACGGACTCATAAACGTCCGGTCAGAGTCACAGACAAACAGACCGTAAAAGTGAGCAGGAGAAAAGGCAGAGATTTACAGTGGGGCAGCGTTAGTGTGAACCCTGTGAAAAACAAACAGACAGAGTCCAGAATCCAGTACCTGGTCACAGCGCAGTGAAACCACGGACAGAGGCCTCGGCCTCAGGGGGCGGGGTTTGACCTGTCAGGTGTTTGAAGAAGTAAAAAGACAGGAGGATCAACGACTATAAGTAAGAAAAACACACAAAAATCTAAATAAAGGCCTTGAGCTCTGCATCCATCAATCTCCTCTTTGTCTCCTACCTGGTAGCTCCACCTCTAGGATCATTCTTCTACCCATGTATCCACTGTCCCTCCTCTGAACATGTCCAAACCATCTCAGTCTGTCCTCTCTAGCTTTTCTCCAAACCTTCCTGTCTATGTTGTCCCTCTAATCACCTCATTCCTGATCCTTGTCTCTGTATCTATTTCTACATATGAACCACTGTATCAAGTTCAATCAGTTGAGCTGCAATGCTGCCATCTAGTGACTCTAATGTACAGCCGTTTATGTCCGAAGCTATTTTTTAGAGCCCACAGCATTAGGAATAATGCAAGTAATCTTGCATTTTCATTATCAGAGAAAGTAACAATAATAATTCTTATAGATATTACATTATATACAAATATCAGACATTTGTAACTTTATATCGACTCAAATTCAGTCAATGAGGTTTCTGTTCACTGGTAAAATTCACTTTTTGTTGTCCTGAAATTATCACCTCGACTGTTTTATCTGTTTGTTCCCACAGATGTGACATGTTTGATGAAGGATCTTCAGGGATTTCCTGAACTGTGGAGCAATGACAGGTTTTTACGCATCAGTAACTGCAGCTCAGTGTCTCTGCAGGACAAGTTCCCAGGTTATAAATTCAAGATGTTAATTTATGGTCCCACCTCAGAGAGGTTTATATTCACACTGAAGCAGAGAAGGTTTTTCTCCCTCGGTCAGGACACAGAACCAGGTGATTCAGCTGCAGCCACAGGTAAGACAGAACAGTCCAGTCAGGATGGTCACATCGGTACCAGTGAAGATCCAAGTCTGTCTCTGGTGTCTCCCAGGAACCATGACGGTGTCGTACAGCCTGGAGGTGGCCAACGTCCGGTTCGGGGGCTTCTCCAAACTCCTGTTCAGGTGGAAGGGCAGCATCTACAAGCTGCTCTACAAGGAGCTGCTGGTCTTCTGTGCAGGTTATCTGTTCTTCAGCATCTTCTACAGGTAAATTGAACTGTAAAATCCATCCATCCTGCAGCGGCAGGTTCACATTGGAGTGATGTTTCCCAGGTTCCTCCTGACACCGAGGCAGCAGGAACAGTTCGAACTCATCGCTCTCTACTGTGACCAGTTCACCAACAGCAACTTCATCCCGGTGACGTTCGTGTTGGGTGAGTCCGACTGAAGTCTTGAAGAGGAGAAAACCTTGGATCATTTACTTATTTTCTTTTTGTCACAGGTTTCTACGTGACCTTGGCCTTCAACCGCTGGTGGGGTCAGTACACCAGCTTCCCTCTGCCCGACAACCTGATGATGGTGGTGTCCGGTAACGTGCACGGATCGGACGAGAGAGGCCGACTGCTGAGACGAACCCTGATGAGATACGCCAATCTGTCCTCTGTTCTCATCCTGCGCTCCATCAGCACCAGGGTCCACAAGAGGTTCCCCACCCTGGAGCACATCGTGGAGGCTGGTGAGTCCATGTGGAGACTGGGTTGATCTCAACCATGTGTGATGAGGATCTTGACTTCCCATCAATCTCGTCCCAAGGGTTCATGACGGCTCCTGAGCTGAAGAAGTTCGAGTCTCTGCACTCAGACTTCAACAAGTACTGGATGCCTCTGACCTGGTTCTCCAACCTGGCGTCCAGAGCCAGAGAGGAGGGACGGGTGAGGGACGACATCGCGTTGAGACTTCTGATGGATGTAGGTGAACGTCGTCCTGGTCTCGTTCCTCCTGGAGTGGAGTTAAAAACACTGTGTTGTGCCTGCAGGAGCTGAACCTCTACAGAGCCAAGTGTAGTCTGCTCTTCCACTACGACTGGATCAGCATCCCTCTGGTCTACACACAGGTACCACAGACATGGAGGAGATGATGACACATCAGTCCAATGCCTGGTTCCACTGTGTGGAACAGAAAAAGCTGAGAAGAGTTTAATTTCAGAGCTGATATTGAGACCAGTCCATGATTTTTTTGATGAATTTTTTTGACGTTCATCATCAATACCGATGACATTGTACTGACAAAAACAGTGATTTGCACATGCACTGTTTTCTTGTTCATTTAAAACACACACATAAATCTATATATTGTTGTCCAAACACTTTTCCCAATGTTCCTCCACCAGTGTGTGCAGCTGTTTGCCCCCAAATCTTCTCACAACCCTTTTTAGATTCCATTAAATTTGGCAAAACTCAGATATTTTGATATTGTATTGTCATAATCAGAAGAAAAAACAACATTGATCACATGATCACATTAATATTGAACTGATAATAATGTCATCTAACCAATATTATTGAAAAAGATCATGATCAGGTAATACTATTATAATTGTCCAGCATTAACAGTTGATCATAAATCCTCCTACAGAACAGATATTATACATGACTTTGTTTCTCGTCAGGTTGTCACCATTGCTGTTTACTCCTTCTTCGGCTTCTGTCTGATCGGCCGTCAGTTCCTGAACCCTGACAAAGGCTACAAGGACCACAGAGTGGACCTGTATGTTCCTGTGTTCACTCTGCTGCAGTACTTCTTCTACACCGGTTGGTTGAAGGTAACACCAGAACATCCGTCAACGTGAATGACTCGGTTTGCACTCTGTGTCTGTAGAACTGTTTGTGTTCTGTAGGTGGGAGAACTGATCATCAACCCCTTTGGAGAAGATGACGACGACTTTGAGAGCAACAAGCTGATCGACAGAAACATTCAGGTTTGGCTCCTCTGGCCTGTCTATGAACCGCTGCCCCATGTTTCACCACAGTAGACTCTTTTTCTCTCCTCCAGGTGTCCATGCTGGCCGTGGACGACATGTACCAGAACCTGGCTCCGGTCGTGAAGGACAAGCACTGGAGACAGAGACTGTTCTCCATTCCTTACACCTTGTCCACAGCTGCAGACGCTCTGAAACCAGCTTTCAAAGGCTCCACGTTTGACATGAGGTGAACTGATGCTGAGTTTAGACAAACGGATAGAAGGTTATTAAGACTTTGAGAGTTTCCTTCAGGATATTAAGGAGATGATCTTGCTCTCTTGTTTCCTAGGATGAGTGCTGAAGATCTGGAGCTCCATCATCCTGTAGACGCTGCAGTGAAGAGACAGTATCTGACCCTGAAGGGTTCACCAGGTGAATGTGGTGCTGGACTCCTGCAGAGTCGCAGCCTCCCCTCTCTGTTAGACGTCTCCTCCTGTCCCAACGAGGAGGACAATGCTGGTGAAGACGAAGGGGACGTTGGCACCACTGCATGCAGAGATGAAGACAGGGCTGTGGTTAAAGTTGTGGTGGAGAATACTGAGTGAAAAATCAAACTTTTTTTCTTGAAGCATTTTTGTAGAAGTGTGGCAACTGTTTTATTCTTGTGAAATGTGATTTTTTTTTTCAAAATAAATAAACACAAACAGATGTGGTGTTAAATGTTTTGGTCACCACTAAACATCATGACAAGATTATTGATCATCATCATCATGATTGATCAATTAGAGGGATTTCATGAACTTCATCAATCAATCAATCAATCAATTTTTATTTATATAGCCCACATTTACAAAACAAGTTTGTCACATAGATACATGAACAATTAATCATCAAAAATACTATGCCCTATAAAGTCTATTTAAAATGTGTATTGTTATATTATATATATATATATATATATATATATATATATATATATCCCCGCTTTATTAACATCTAAAATATAGGTATAATAAATATATTGATAATGTCAGATAGTTATACTGTATTTGAAAGGTGGGAATAAAAAAGTAAACAATAAAATATAACGTAAAAGAAGACAAACCGAGAGAAAAGCATTAAAATATTTCAACAACGAAATGACTCTTGGTTGAATAAATACAATGTTCAGTTCTACAAGTTTGTACAAAAGTTAATAAAACGCCTTTATTTTGAAATTCAGGCCGACGGAAAGTGTAAAGGGTCAATCATCGTCTTCCGCGTTTACAGATTCCTCAGCAATTCAAACGCTGACACAAATTTGATTTCTAAGGTATTTTACTCTCTTTATCAACTGTTTTATGTATTAGATTATTATTTGTTGTAGTTTCTAAACGTCTGTCTGAGTCTTTCACTCTTAGTAACTGACTATTGAAACTATTAAATCTCCATTATTTTCATTTTAGCGTTAGCCTGGCTAGCGTCACGGCTAAGCCGCTGTTACTACGTAGATAAAGTCCATATTGGCTGTTGTAAAAATCTTGCGAAACAATTTAGACTCTGAACTGAAACCGATACCAAACTTATCTCCTGACGTTGATTGGTTTGTTAAACTGCAAAGCCGTGTTAAAGGGAGACTTCTGTCTTCATCGAACCCGTGTGTTGTTTCTGACAGGTCCATCCAGAACCGCTGACAGCGGCTCCGTCAGGATGCACAGCTGCTGATTCTCTCTCCCCATCAGCCCGTCCAGCACCGTCATGTCTCCGTGCGACAGTCCTCACCGGCTGCTCGGCAGGATCCGCTTCCTGCACAGGTGCATTGAGAGTTTCAGGAAAAGTGAGCTCCTTCCACAGAGTCTGTGCTACGTCCCCAGAGAGGTTTGCTACAAAATCTGCAAAGATTCCTCTTCCACGTCCTCGTCCTCGGCCACCGCCTCTGCAGGAGGAGCGAAGACACTGGTCCCAGTCTTTGACAGTCCACATCAGGTCCCGCACAGCAAGAGGACATGTCGGTACAACATCGAACCAAAGAAAGGCACTTGTATCCGGACGACAGGGGAGGAATACTGCAACAGTCAGGGCCTGTGGGTGAAACTCAACAAGGTGAAACATCTGCACAAATGATTGACCAGCTTGATGTTTTCTCATTAGTTAATAAAATTAGTTAATAAAACTTCTCTCTTTGAAAGTTGGGTCTGAACTAAGAACTTTAGGAGATGAAACTTTAAGAGATAATGCTGGCATTCCAGAATCAGAACAATAAAAAGAATGTAGGAATATATAAATATGAATATTCAGGGATTAACGACAGAATTCTGGGATTAAAGTCATGTCAGTTCTAAAATTTGGAATTTTACTGTATTTTTGTCATTTTTTTTAAATACTTAGATAATACATACTTTAATTCTGATGTTGTTCAAACGCCTAATTTCTGATTCAGTCGACAATGATAAATATGATCGTTGACTTAAGTGAATAAGGCAGAACCCAGACATTGGGTTATTGTAGGAAAAACCATAACAACTTTACCAATATAACGATGGTTCTGACTTAAAAAAAGAATTCCACTTTTGATGCCATGTTGATCAGGTTAGTGTCAATCTTTGGACCAGTTGTAACTTCAGTATTGATGAATGATGACAGGAGCAGCTGGAGGAGCAGCGACCCGGTCAGGAGTTGGACGAAGGCTGGATCCTGGTGTGTAAACACACTGAGGGCGGCGACCGACTGGTGCCGGTGGAGTCTCCAGAGACGGTGAGCAGGCAGCAGCAGCTCTTCGGCTACGACCACAAGCCGTGCAACAGATGGGAGCAGGTGGTGGAGGTGGAGAACGCACTTTACATTGGGGCCAAACCAAAAATTGCTGAGAGTGATGACGCGGCTGTCCAGAAGTTGAGGTGAGTTAGTTTGGGGTTGGACACCAAAATAAAACCCTTGATTTAATTTTCTATTGCAGCAGTTTGTGACGACCATCTTCATCTCTTTAGGTACGTTCCACCAACCTGGACCTACGAGTGCGATGAAGACCTGGTTCACTACTTCTATGACCACATAGGGAAGGAGGACGAGAACCTGGGGAGTGTCAAACAGTGTGTGTCCAGCATCGATGTTTCCTCATGTTCTGTGAGTCACTAATATTTAAGTCATCTCTAAAGTAATGTCACTTAGGGGGAAGGAAAGAAAGGAGGAGAATTTACTGACACTGGAATTTCCCCAGCAGTCTAGGCCTGTAAAAACTGCCAAACTGAGGTGTGATAGCAAAAGCCTGAAGCTCATTAGAGTTGTGAGAAAATCAGAAGATACTGCCCAGGGGTCATTTCAACTGTAGTGTTCAAGTTTTTGAGACTCGTAACATCAGGTTATTGGCGTCAGTCAATATTTTTCTCACAGCCGTCTCTCTGTCCTGGCTGTCTGTGGTCAGGAGGATCCCAGCGGAGGAGTGAGCTGTCTGACAGACGGAGACAGTGAAACCTACTGGGAGAGTGACGGCATGCAGGGACAACACTGGATCCGCCTCCACATGAAGAGAGGGACGGTGGTGAAGTAAGTACCAGTCCAACCAAACAGAGCTTGGTCAGTGGTTTGATGCTTTTCCTTATGTATAATAACATTCTTCCTGTCATTGCCAGTAAACTGATATTGACTGTGGACTCCACTGATGACAACTATATGCCCAAGAGAGTCACAGTGTATGGAGGTGAAGGAGACAACCTGAAGAAGATGAGTGATGTCTCCATCGATGAGTGAGTCTGGTTGTTTCATTCACCTGTTGTGGATTTTTTTTCCATTTAGTCCATTCTTTTACTTTTAATATTATCTAGAAACCTGATTGGTGAAGTGTGTGTCCTGGAGGATATGTCATCACATCTGCCTGTCATCGAAGTACGGATTGAAGAGTGCAGAGGTAGAAGGTTCTCCATCTGTAAACATACATTTTATTATCTTCTCTTGACTTTGTGGAAATGCTTTTGCTTGATCTTCTCTGCTTTTTACAGATGAAGGAATAGATGTCCGGATCCGAGGCTTGAAGATCAAGTCATCCTGTGAAAGGGACCTGGGGTTGAATGCAGATATTTTCCAGTCCTCTAACCTGGTTCGTTACCCCCGTCTGCAGGGCACTCCCCCTGATGTACTGTACCGCAGAGCGTTAGTCATTCAGAGGTGAGTTCTTCAACTCCTGCTGGAAAAAGGAAGAGTTGTCTTCAGGTAGGAGATGAAAACTCTGATTGTCTCTCCTCAGGTTCATTTGTCTTCTGGACAGTGTGCTTCCACATGTAGTTCCAGCCTGGGACTACAGCCTGGGGACCTTCAACTACATTAAGGTAAATCACTGTCACTCATTTGACGTTACAATCTGTTTAACAAGGAGTAGCATTTATAATCTGAACCCTTTCCTTCTCCAGAACATAAAGCAGTTCTTACTGTTGTCCAAGCGTCGCTCAGCTCTCATCACTCAGTGCCTGAAGGACTCGGAGACCAGTAAACCAAACTTCATGCCCCGACTCTACATCAACAGACGTCTGGCCATGGAACACAGAGACAATCCATCACTGGACGCCAGCTGCAAGAATGCTGTGTTGAATCAGGTACTAACACTGATACAGGAGTCAAAACTGGAGTGTGATGGTATCTCAGAAGATTGAAGAATGTTTTAGATTCTTTATTTTTCATTTCTCTGCTGTTTACAGGTCTATGAAGGTCTGAAACCATCAGACAAATCAGAGAAGATCCTGGACTACAGGTTGGACTTTGTCATCTGCACCTGAGAATAAAAAATAAATTAGAAACACATCAACTGGCCAGAGGTGTAATGGTAGAAATTACTGTATAATTCGATTGTATTTACAGGGAATGGCCACAAGGAGGCGTTAGTCAGAAATGAATGCAGACATCAGAATATTATGTAGTACTCTGAAGTACTGCTCTCCAACAGAATGGATACTAAGTTTGGGGGAAAGAATAGCAGTGCAGAGAATAATAATAATAATTATAATAATCTGTGTGTTCTCTCAGGTGGCCTGCTCGCTATGACCAGTGGTGGGAGTGTAAATTCATTGCTGAGGGAATCATTGACCAGGGAGGTGGGTTCAGAGACAGTCTGGCAGACATGTCTGAGGAGCTGTGTCCCAGCTCAGCAGAGTGTCCGATGCCGCTGCCGTTCTTCTCACGCACGGCCAACCAGGTAATCGCTCTTCGTTCCTGCTGCTCACAGACGGGTGGAGGACAAATAGATTTAAATCTCCTGTCCCTCACTCACAGGGCGCTCTGGAGGCCAGAGATTACTACGTCCCAAACCCGTCCTGTATGGAGTTCCATAAGTATGAGTGGCTTGGTCAGTTAATGGGAGCAGCTCTGAGAGGAAAGGACTTTTTGGTGAGGGGAACTAATGCTTTGATCTGTCAGATTTTTTCACATTATTGTTAAGGAGAAACTCATGCTTTATCTTTTACTTTGTACAAATCTGTAGGTCTTGGCTCTGCCGGGGTTAGTGTGGAAGCAGCTGACTGGAGAAGCCATCAGCTGGAGTAAAGACTTCCCTTCTGTAGACTCAGTTCTGGTGAGAACATCCAAACAGTCGCTCCTCTCATGCAACGTTCAGTGTTTCTGTGTTCCAGCCCACACAATCATCAACACTTCTTCTCAGGTCAACCTGTTAGAGGCCATGGAGAACATGGACCAGGAGACGTTTGAGTTCAGGTTTGGAGAAGAACTTGTTTACACTACATTGCTTACCAACGGCCAGATGGTGGAGCTCATTCCCGGGGGCAGCAATGTGGCCGTACGATACGAGGACCGCAGTGAGTTCGTCCGCCTGGTGCAGGAAGCACGGCTGGAGGAGAGCAAGAAGCAGGTTTGATGTCAGGGTTGTTTGTTTCATTTACACCAGGAGGGGGCAGACTTAGACTTTTGTGTCTCAATAACATTAAAATGCTTTTTGCCATTTCTGTGCCATCTATTGGAGATATGCAGGCATTGCAGGGATTAGGCAGAAATATTATGTCAATATACATGAATAACATAATCTGGAAAGTTTGGTGGGACAAATGGGCTGCATCTGGCCCCCAGGCCATAGTTTGCCCATGCTTTACTTAAACACTCTGACTAATCATATATGACTGTAGTCCATTAAAGACCCTGTTATAATGAAAACAATGTGGTGGACAGATTGCAGCCATGCAGGCCGGGCTGCTGAAGGTGGTTCCTCAGGCGGTTCTGGACCTGCTCACCTGGCAGGAAGTGGAAAAGAAGGTGTGTGGAGACCCAGAGATCTCAGTGGAAGCCTTGAAAAAACTCAGTAAGTTCCTCTCTGGAACCAAAACTCATACTGGTCAGATCTGTGCAAGTAGACACCTAGGACGTCTCCATGGTTTGTTTCTACATATCATAATAATTTAATTTCAGCATGATTTTTCTTTTCCTATCAGCACGATATGAAGACCTGGAACAAACAGATGTCAGGGTGCAGTATCTGTGGGAAGCACTGACCAACTTTACCAATGGTAACTGCTCATGATCTTAATAATAGTTGTTCAAAACGTATTATCTGTGAGAAATAAACAGCTTCTTCTCTTTACTCTGGCTTCAGAGGATCGCAGCAGGTTCCTGAGGTTCGTCACTGGTAGAAGTCGACTCCCAGCACCCATCTACATATTGTCAGACAAGCAGGGGTAAGAGTAACCATGCAGCTATTCTTAAAAACAAATATCTAAAAAATGTATGTTCAAATGTCATTTTTAATTCGTTCATTGTATTTTACGTAGCTCTGAAACATCAGATGCGCTTCCACAGTCGTCCACATGTTCCAGCACACTTTATTTACCCAACTATCCAAGGTACAGTGCAGTGCAGTTAAACTGCCACTTGTAAGGAACAGTTGGGGAAAATATCTGTGTTTGTATTTCCCATCAGTCTGATTCTGTGGTTTGTGTTCCACCTGCAGTGCAGAGATCTGTGAGGAGAAGCTGCGTTATGCTGCATACAACTGTGTGGCCATTGATACAGATATGAGCCCCTGGGAAGAGTGAGCCCTGCCTGAAGCTGCTACTGCACTGAATAAACTGCAAACACGTACTCCAAATCACTGATGAATAGAGAGTTATTGCTATGATTGTAACTTTATCTGCACTCAAATTACTCTGCATATAATAAAATAATTGTATGGGATCATGAAGATTGTTTGTGTTTGAGTCCACCAACTGCCAAGTTACCATTGAGGTCCATTGAGCATGGCACCGTCCCCACTCTCTGTTCCCGGGGCGATCAAAGTTGCCCACTGTTCACTTTTGTGATGGACTAAATAGAGTGGTTGAATTTCGTTGTGCAGTGGTGTGAATCACAATGACAAAGAGTTTTCTTTCCTTTCCCTTCCTTATTATTACTAGGCCACACTCCTCATACATGAATATACGTTATTTCATAAAAAATAATAGATGTAGTGACACATGTAAGAAGGCCGAGATATTTTGAAGGCTAAAAGATTCGAGCCTTTATTTGAAATTAAGTTCCCAACGATTGTTTAAAAAATATCATTAAATGTGGTAGCATTAGCATGGTATTAATTCGTCTATAATAAACGCTCGCACACTTCCCTCCAATGTTCAATTTGATCACATGTTTTCCTAATTCCTTACAATCACATTATATATTTTTGTTTAACGTAGTTATTTGGTTATTTGAGACGTTTGTGTGTTTATTCTTAATGAAATAAAATTAAATGAAAGTCGCAACGTCAAGCGATACAAATTCTCGTTTCGAGTGCCATTGGAGATCTCGCGTGAACACGACGCTTCAAACCTACCCATGAGCCTTTACGGTTCCTCTTTCTAGCCGGCGCCTGAGAATGGGTGAGTGTTTTCATGCTCGGCTCGGTTGAAGAATCCTTGTCCATCTTATGTTTATCGGGGGACTAATTCTACAATGGTCGGTTATTTCGTTAATATGTATTTCTAGACACATTTTAAGCTTTGTATTTAACACCTGTGTTCTGTAAATTTCGTGTAAGTTAGTTATTTTTTTGGCTGTTGGAGGCAAGATGGCTGCTTCCATTAGCATCGTAGTCAGACCCATACGTCAAAGTGTGATTAAGAAAGGGCGCCTCTGTGCAGTAGTTTAGACTTAGTTGTAAGTATTACTCTTTTATTTGCAGTCTGCTCCCTACTTCAGTTGACTTGAGTGGTTTGGTTTGTTCATAGAAACAACAGTGAGACCGTTGTGCATCTAGGCTAGCTTTAACTAGCATGCTACTTCTCGCCAAGGCATGCCGTTTCAGCTGTGCTGAAATGCGAGATATTTGCTGCAGATGCGTTCTGTAATTGTCTACAATATTTTGTAGTTTTACCAAATTTACTTTAAGACGTTTTGTTAACTATTGCCCTGTATCAATAGGCAAGTATATGATATTTGAGGGTAATGCAATACTTCCTAGATAGATAGCTAGAAATTCGGTAATCCTCCGGGAATCTCATCGGGAAATAATGTGTAGAAAAGGCGCACCGTGACCGGGATTTGAACTCTGTCATGGCGGTGATAGAGCCGAATCCTGGTCACTAGACCCCCAGCGAAGTTAGTTTTACTGCTTGAGTAACATGATGATGATCCTTTAGCGGAATCCTAATGAAAATTGAGGACAACCTCTACCTTGGAGAACTGATTACTCAAGCTCATGACTTGACATGACCAAATAATTGACCTTGAACGAATGGATGTTAATCTATTTTTGTTAATAATTCCAGGTATTTCAAGGGACAACTGGCATAAACGCCGCAAGACCGGCGGTAAACGCAAGCCCTACCACAAGAAAAGGAAGTATGAGCTGGGACGCCCTCCTGCAAACACAAAGGTAATTGTTATCACCAGTCTCTGACTATTAGGATGATGTTGTGCGTGTGTGATGAAAACTTGACCTTAGGTAGGTCTGTATTTGGATCGTTTTGGTTCAAAGCTTTGGACTTACCAATGTTAGGGTTGTCATAGTTACACTGACACGCAGCTGTGGCTCTTCAAATATAGAGATCATTTTTGTCACGGAAATTGAGTTGTAGATGTTTACTTTGACACTGATGTAAACTTTTTTCACCATAGATTGGACCTCGCCGCATCCACACAGTGAGGGTTCGTGGTGGCAACAAGAAGTACCGTGCTCTGAGGTTGGATGTTGGAAACTTCTCCTGGGGCTCTGAGTGTAGGTATCTTCAACGCTCTGTAGATAGCTGTCATATCTTTCTATGAGGATAATTTGTCCAGTTCTGCTACTGAATGCAAGTGGTGATAGCTACGACTCTGAGAAAGACTGTTATTTGTGTGTGAATGAGTAAGTTAAGGACTTAATTGAATTAATTAAACTTTACAACTTGTGTTTAATACTACAGGCTGCACAAGGAAGACCAGAATCATCGATGTGGTCTACAATGCCTCCAACAACGAGCTGGTCAGAACCAAGACCCTGGTGAAGAACTGCATCGTCCTTGTTGACAGCCTTCCATACAGGCAGTGGTACGAGGCTCACTACACTCTTCCTCTGGGTCGCAAGAAGGGAGCCAAACTGGTATGTGGGGACAAGATCTTGTCTCTAAACTTTACTCTAAAACTGTCTTTCCATGAAGATAACTTTGTCCAGTTCTGCTACTGAATGAAAGTGATGATAGTGAAGACTCTGAGAAAGATGAGGTTCTCATAATAGCTTGTTTACTGAGTGCTCTGCCAAATCAGTCCATTAAACTACATTGTTTTCCCTCATGGCTGTAGACTCCTGAAGAGGAAGAAGTCCTGAACAAGAAAAGATCCAAGAGAACTCAGAAAAAATACGATGAGCGCAAGAAGACGGCCAAGATCAGCACCCTCCTAGAGGAACAGTTCCAGCAGGGAAAACTGCTCGGTCAGTTTCATATCATCATTCATCTCTTCTTTAAAGTTAGAAGTGTTAGAAGTGTAGTTCTAACGTTCTGACTTACAAATATCAGTAGTGCTGGTTGGTGGTTAAATCCAAGTTGATGTAGGGGTGAAAAGCCCACAGTCTCCAGTCCTAAGTGTTGATCTAATTTAACTTGGCTTTTTGTTTATACATCATGTCGTTGTCTTGTCTATTCACCTTTATAACGTTCCTCTCTGTCCTGCAGCCTGCATCGCCTCCAGACCAGGTCAGTGTGGCAGAGCAGACGGCTACATCCTGGAAGGAAAAGAGCTGGAGTTTTATCTGAGGAAGATCAAGGCCAAGAAAGGCAAATAAATGTAAAGATGTTTGTTATCAATAAATTCTTCTGGCCAAATTTTCCCTGTTGTCACTTTGTCACTAAAAGGTTGGTTAAATATTGAATTTCATGAACGTGTCAAGTCTACCTTATTGACTATCGTAGTACTAAAGTGAGTCCAATTTTCCAGTTGGATGTTGGGCTCCAGTCGCGTTCGTGGTTGTCAGAACAACAGCCAGTTTACTGGTATTGAATTGGGTATTAAGACCAAAGTGGTGGACAATATTGATGTGCAGTTATTGTTGAGTTATACCCACAGCATATAAGATGCATAAACCAGATGTATCCATGCCAAAGTGCTGAAATCAAAACATTTTGCCTTCAGAGGTCTGAATAATGTTGATGCTGCAGATGGGATTTAGTTGGACCTTCATGGTTAGAAACCTTTTGATAGAATAAAATCAGACAGAAGTTTGTCCTGGTTTGTATAGATGAAGACGACAATTTCTACTGTATTCTCCCCAGGGGAGCAGGGTTGAGGGTCTGCACCTGGTCACTTGTTTTGTTGGAACTATGCAGCTCATTGAAAATAATTATGTTCATTAGTATTTTGTTATAAAAGTTTTTGTTTTTTTTTAATTTATTTTCTTTACTGGACAACACCTGTATAGCCACCAACCTTTTTTTTAACTGCTTAGGAAACAAGAATCCTCTGTAGCGCCATCTTGTGTTTACTTTCTGTTGCTGCACTGTCCACGCCCACTTAATTGTACAAAATGTTATAGCAATAGACGTCTTTAACAGCTTTGATTTAACAACGAAAAGTAAAGAAGCTCAAAATCGCAATTCTTCACCATTGTTTAGGAAGAATTTATTATTTGAGTTGAATTCCTCACAATCGTTTCTTCGATCTAATTTGTTGAGATACAACTGTGGACTAAACTAAAGTGACATTAAGTCTCCAGTCCTCAAGTAAAACTACGGGTGTGAAGTCTGTGAAGACATTCTTCAAGTGTCTGGAATGTTTGTCTCACGTTGATTTTTTTTCGGTTGATAATTCATGGAGATCAAAGATCAAACCTCCTGTCATTTAACAGCCCTCCAGCAGACAGGGTCCTGTCTGTCTCTCTGTCCGTCTGTCCAGCCCTTGACTCAGGTTGTTTTCACTGGCGGGTAGAAAGTAGGCTAAAAGTCACTCCGTTTGCGCAGGCGACCGTCACATGTTCATTTATCCCTGCTCTGATTGGCCGAGGAGACGAGTCTTGTTACGTACACTATGTAAAAGTGGTCATTCGAGGTTAGAGTCATCGACGTGTTAGAGATTCACCATCATCATGCTGTTCAACAAGGTCAGTCAAACTACCTCGGTTTTTTAGACAATATTCCGCTTTGAGGTAAAGACCGAACGTCGCTGCTCGATGTCGGAGACCGCGGTTCCTTCAACGGCTACTGAGCCAAAGCTAACGCCGTCGACGAATGTCAAGTTCCGCCAGTCACAGAGACTGGGAGTGAATCCGATCAGTTCTGTTGCAGGTTGAAGCAGGAACAGACATGAACATCGAACCGAATTGTTTATCACTAAAAAATCAAATGAACTCTCATCTGTGTCTTTGCCAAATACGACAGACCGAGGACTGAGGCAACAGAGGCCTATGAGTAGAACAACAATAATAACAATAACAACAGGCTGTGTCTGTATATGAGTGTGTGCAGCTGGAGGTTTGTCATCTATCTTCTCCCTCCTGTCCTTCACAGGTGGTCAGAGCCGGACTGAGGTCCGGGGTCCGGCTCCACAGCTCCGGAGCTTCAGCAGCCAGTGCTGCAGCCTCCAACAGCTCCTCCTTCGGCTACTGCTTTGGTGAGTGACTGTTGGGGCAGTTGTTCATCCTAGAGAGTCAGTAAATGTGTTTTTTCCTTAAATTTTGTCATGACCTGTCACCCGTCATGACACCGACTGTGTGCTGCCTCCACCCACAGAGCTGACGGACCAGCAGAAGGAGTTCCAGCAGCTGGCCAGGAGGTTTGCCCGGGAAGAAATCGTACCTCAGGCACCAATGTATGACAAGAGCGGTGAAGTGAGTAGAAAGTCATCTTTTCTGGAATAGGTTTGATGAAGATGGGAATCCACCTCTAATGTGTGGTTCTGTTACAGTATCCAGTCCCCATCATCAAGAAAGCCTGGGAGCTGGGACTGATGAACAGCCACATCCCACAGGAATATGGTAACAGGACCAGCCCATTCCCTACTGATATTTGAGTCAAGGGTCAGGATCAGGAAGATTGACTATTTCCGTGGACTAAGATAAATAATGAGTAAAGTATTGAATAAAGGCAAAATGCTTTAAGCCTGTTTAGACTATCTATTGGGAAAATGCTGGCTTTGCGGGGAAAAGGTAGAAGGATAACGATAATATATATTAAAGCACAATTTGGAAAGGTCTGGCGGGCCAGAATATAACGCCAAACGGGCCGCATCCAGCCCCTGGGCCTTTGTTTGTCCAGAAATCATTGACTAATACTTCAATAACCTTTGCATAATTTTAAAGCTTCTGATAGAATAAAATAAAGTCTTGAGATTTATTTAGAGATTTAATATATATATATCTTATATTAATAATGTGTTGTGTATGTGTGGTCAGGTGGAATGGGCCTGTCCATCTTCGACAGCTGTCTCATCACTGAAGAATTGGCGTATGGCTGCACTGGGGTCCAGACTGCAATAGAAGCAAACTCCCTGGGAGTGAGTTTTTGTTCCTTAAATAATCTTAAATGAAAAGTGTTCACTCCTGAAGACAGATTTGTTGAACATCATGGTTTGAACATGTTTAATAACTAACATTGATTTGTCTCGCGTAGCAAATGCCAGTCATTATTGCTGGAAATGAGATGCAGAAGAAGAAATACCTGGGCAGGATGACTGAGGAGCCTCTGATGAGTGTACGTGAACACAAGTTACAATGACTGTTGTTAAAAAAAAATACTCCAGAAAATCATGCTTTTGTGTTGGTGCTCCAACAGGCCTATTGTGTCACAGAGCCAGGGGCAGGTTCTGACGTGGCGGGTGTTAAAACCCTAGCTGTGAAGAAGGGGGATGAGTATGTGGTCAATGGGCAGAAGATGTGGATCACAAATGGTGGAAAAGCCAACTGGTACAAACATAGAATCTTTTTTTTGTTTGCTGTAATCTGTACTGGTGCTGCCATGTGTCTGTGTTTGGTTTCTCAGGTACTTTCTCCTGGCTCGTACCAACTCTGATCCTAAATGTCCAACATCCAAGGCTTTCACTGGCTTCATTGTAGATGCAGACACTCCAGGAGTCCAACCGGGCAGGAAGGTGAGACGAGTCATGGATTAAAACTGATACGAGTGTTTGTTCTGAAATAGACACAAGGTCATGACATGAGACAAACAGCAGCTCAGAGAATCAAGGCGTCAACTTGGCTGTAGATGCTACATTTCTTTCCTGTTTGGAGCCACTAACTGTTGATTATAAAACTGTTGTTTGAGTCATGAACACAAAAACAAAGGCAGGGTGAAAATCAACCCTGGTAGCAGGAAGCATCATGACAAATATTTGATAACCAGGCATTAACTTTCTTTAAGGTTTTAAGCCTAAGGCAGCAGACGTTAATAAGGCTAAGTCAACAGGAGGTCATTAGTCTCACTTTTCTCATAGGAAATGAACATGGGACAGAGGTGCTCTGACACCAGAGGCATCACCTTCGAGGACGTGAGGATCCCTAAAGAGAACGTCCTGATCGGAGAGGGAGCTGGCTTCAAAATCGCCATGGGGGCCTTTGACAACACAAGACCACCGGTGCGTCCACTGCTGGCTGTGAAAAGTCCTCTGTCCTCTTTCTTCTGAAAGTATTTCATGAAAACTGTATTAATGTACTGTGATGATGTCACGACAGGTGGCTGCAGGGGCGACAGGACTGGCCCAGAGAGCCCTGGATGAAGCTACCAACTACGCCCTGGAGAGAAAATCCTTTGGCAAAGTTATTGCTGAGGTTTGTTTAAGTTATTTGTTTAAAATATGTCATTATTAGTGGATTACCGATCAAGTGTAACCATAGTTTAAACCTGTTTAACTGTGGATAATGTAAATAGAATTTCATGAATCCCTGGGACTTAATGTTCCTTCTGCTCCTTCACAGCACCAGGCCATCTCCTTCCTTCTGGCAGAGATGGCCATGAAGGTGGAGTTGGCCAGAATGGGCTATCAGAGGTCAGCCTGGGAGGTGGACCAGGGCCGCAGGAACACCTACTTTGCCTCCATCGCCAAGGCCTTTGCTGGTGACATAGCCAATCAAGTGGCTTCTGATGCTGTCCAGATCTTTGGAGGCAACGGTTTCAACAGTGACTATCCAGTAGAGAAGCTGATGAGAGATGCCAAGATCTACCAGGTGATTGAAGAATTGTCCTTTTTATCTGAACATATTTTTTCATTTTAGCGTTTTCGCCTGACTTAATATAAATATATATTTGTATGTATTTCAGATTTACGAGGGAACAGCTCAAATTCAGAGACTCATCATTGCCCGAGAACATCTTGGAAAATACATGAAATGAACTCTTCCCATCTGATTTGTGCTCTGTCAGAACTTTTTAATCCATGTGATGGTGCCTCTAACTTGTTGGCTGTATTTTTTTTCCTCTGAGATTTCATTTAATTCTTTCATGAACTTCTATATAATGAAAGTAATCCCCACTGTTATGACCCACATGCATCTTTACTTTGTAAATAACTTAGGTCGTGTGTTTTAATGCGAACACATGAACATATGTTTTGTAAAGCACTTGGTTTGGAAATAAAAAAAGCTCTTCTGGTACTTTCATGATTTATCTGTAGATTTTCTGCGTCAATAGTATTTTATTAGTTCAATACTGTTATTTAATTTGATAATTAAAAAATATATAATTATTTTTTTCAAAATTTTACATACACATATTGATATTGTCTTGGTAGTATGAAAAAACTAGTTAACTCAAACCTTCCACTCACATTACACTGACGAGAGAGAGAGTACCACCCCAGAGCAGCAGAGGGCGGTGTGAGTTTGACATTGTAACCAAACACGAAAAACGGGCACGCCTTCAGCGGAAACAGCAGACTTGGTCACAGGCAGGATGGTGAGTAATGTATTAATTTGTCTCTTAGATGAAAATATTTACTATAATTTTTATTATTATCGTCAAAACTAACCGTTATATAAGTCTGGGTTGTACTGAAATGCGGCCATTTGTCAGCTGTGACGTTAGGGTCGACGTGTAGCTCCGTGGAGAGAATTGTCCGTAAATAACTACTAGTATTATGTAGCATCGTGAATTAGCCATAAAGGGTTAGTCGTTCCGTATTTTAGGTAATTGTGTAATCATTGTCTGGGAAGAACAAAACGTTTTAGGGCTTAATTTAATTATGTTTTTTATGGTTTTTTTTTTTTTTCATCTTATGTCAGGGAACCCATGTGAAGGATGTCACCATTAAACCCGACGCTCCCAGTTCACTGATGCTGGACAAACACGCAGACTATATCGCCGCCTATGGCTCCAAAAAAGATGACTACGTAAGTTGATTTTATCATAAACACACACATTATTTATTGATTTTTGGTCTTGGATTTTTTTTTTACACAATTCTTGCCTTGACAACAGGAGTACACACTGTCAGAGTACCTGCGGATGAGCGGCATCTACTGGGGGCTGACAGTGATGGACCTGATGGGTCACCTGCCCCGTATGAACCGCAGTGAGATCATCGACTTCATCAAAGCCTGTCAACATGACTGTGGAGGCATCAGCGCCAGCATTGGACACGATCCTCACCTCCTCTACACCCTCAGTGCTGTCCAGGTGGGAATGGACATGAAGAAAGTTGGAAGTTGTTTTAGGAACTTTAAACTGTTCCCAAAACACCTTTAAAATGTTTCTGTTCATTTTTCTCTCCAGCTTTTCTTGTTCTCCTCAGACCAGCATCATTGTTGTGCTGTGGTGACGTTGTTCTCATCAGTGTCATTAAACGTTCTAGTCTATTCATCAGGATGACGCTGGTCAAGGCCAATAAAGTTGTTCTATTTTTAGCTCCTGTTTCAGCCTCATCTTTTATTTTTAATTGCGTTCGTAGATCCTCTGCTTATACGACAGCGTGGAGGCCATCGACGTGGACAAAGTGGTGGAGTACATCGTTGGGCTGCAGCAGGAGGACGGTTCATTCGCAGGAGACAAGTGGGGTGAGATATGTTCACTCTGTGCCAGCAGCTCCAGAGAAAATCCTGTCTCTCATTGTTCTTATCTGATGAATATTATCTGTAAATTGTCTGTTTATATCCAGGTGAAATAGACACGAGGTTTTCTTTCTGTGCTGTGGCTACACTCGCCTTATTGGTAAGTAAATGATGGTTGTGTGTTCCTTGAAGTACTTAACAACAATCTTCCTTACAATCATTAATAACTCTGTTTTTTTACTCTGTCATAAAGGGGAAGATGGACAAAATCGATGTTGACAAAGCTGTGGAGTTCGTCTTGTCCTGCATGAACTTCGACGGTGGATTTGGCTGCAGGCCCGGGTCAGAGTCTCATGCGGGTCAGGTCAGTCCCCTCTTTGGTCTGGGTTCCTTTTTAGAAGAGGTTAGTTTATTTATTAATTCTTGTGCACAGAGAGAAATGGTTACCATGTGAACTGATAATTTAGGAAATGTACAATATTCACAGGTTTGTTAGATCACAAATTGGGATTTTGCTGAACCTGATTTTAACCTTGAGGTCATTTTTTTACAAGTTTAGGGGGAGACAACAGGATGGAAGCAAAAATATAAAGATTATAAATGATGTGAAAAACAGAACAAAACTTTAAAAAAATGATTCCTTTACTGTGCCAGATTTACTGCTGCACTGGTTTCCTGTCGCTCACTGGTCAGTTGCACCAGGTGAATGCAGACCTGCTGGGTTGGTGGCTCTGTGAGAGGCAGCTGTCATCAGGAGGTCTTAATGGACGACCTGAGAAGGTAGGAAATCCTTGTGTCTTAGAAGGAAGCAGAGCAGCAACATGAGGACTGTTGGACTTCACACCTTGAGGTTTGTGTTCTTGACCCCCCGCAGCTGCCAGATGTGTGTTACTCGTGGTGGGTGTTGGCTTCACTGAAGATCATTGGCAGGATCGACTGGATCGACAAGGCCAAGCTGCGGAGGTTCATCCTGGCCTGTCAGGACGAGGAGATGGGGGGTTTTGCCGACCGACCGGGAGACGTGGTGAGTTGTTCAGTGTTTGTTGACTGAAGGTTAAGTCTCAGTGACTTTGTCTTTTTTTCCTGTGGACACTGTGTGTTCAACAGTGTTTTCCTCCCCTCCCGTCCTTCAGGTGGATCCTTTCCACACCCTTTTCGGAATCGCAGGCCTCTCTCTCCTGGGTGATGACCAGATCAAGCCGGTCAATCCGGTGCTGTGTATGCCTGAGGACGTCCTGCAGAGGAACGGGGTTCAACCCGACATCCTTAGCTAACTAACACTTTGACACAAGCTGTCCACCTCTGCACACTCATGAGCACACGCTGTCCTGCTTAAGTCCACACACCAGATGTTGAGAACCAAGCCTGGCCTCCACATGCTGTGGTGCAGCGTGTAGATATGTTTGAGATGAAGGTTTCACCAACATCAACAACCAGATTCAACATTACCATCGTCACAAATGTCCGTGTTCAGGTAGAACCATGGATTTTTACATCTGAACAGTTGGAGACGGTCCCTAATCTGAGATTGAAGTTCAACCCTCGATGGACTCCTGTTGGTTCACAGAGAGAGATCATGACATCAAGGATGACTGGTCTTTTTGAAAGCTTAGAAATCATGACAAACATTCCAATTTTCTCCTCTCATCACTTTTTTTTTTAGTGACTCCCACAAATCTCACACAGATGGGTGTTGTGTACTGAATTGGTCAGAACCAGTCTTTGTCACAAATTAAGCAAGTGATGACACGCTGTGGACTTTTATTTTGAAGAGCCATACAGGAAAGAGTAAATTTATTTGTTTTAGTTTTGACCACAGGTGGATTGTTGAGATGATCGTGATGCTCACTGTACATTTGTTTACGCCTCAGTCGGTGCTGAGGTTGATGATGTCATTCAACCATATAAATTATTTTCAATAAATTAACTGAAATAACTGTGACAGAGAGGAAAAACACTTCTGTTTGTCTGTAGTTGACCAGTTATGATACACTGTGTGCTGATGATCGAGGCTGAGTGAGAAGTCTTAGAAGTCAAGCCTTGAGACAAAGTCTGTCTCTGGTCCTGGACTTAAGCATCACACCATGTTGGTACTGTATCTGCAGCAGGTAAGGACAAGGCCACTGCTCTGTGTTAGGTTATGGGACCAAGATGCTTCTTCAGCTTCAACTACTACCACAATTTACCACTAGATGGCACTATGACACAGGGCTCGTTCAACCTGACGGCGTTAAATATAAAATAAAAATCTTGACAATACTATAGATTATTATCTCTAATATCAAATTAATAATATTAAGAAATTCCCATATTTTTAATTTTTACCTTTTTTTGCACGGATGTCTTTAAAGGTTTATATCTAAATCTTTATTTTACATAAATTCTTAGCATATTTCGTTAACATTTCGAGTGGATTATTTGTGTTTTTTTTTCTTTCTCTACAAACTTCTCACTGGACCCAGAAACCCTTCCTGTTCTGTTTTTGCAACTGTGTATTTTTAACCTGTGTAATATTTTCAGAACACTCCTGGAGTACTACTGCAGTATTTATTCCTGTATTTATGTTGTCGATGGGGGAGCAATAATCCACGGTCCCTGCTGTGTCTGAGCTCAGACAAACATGCTGCTCGATCCACTGCTGAGAAACCCCACTGGTTCTCATTAGTGAGGAGAGAGGAGAGAAGAGGAGAGGAGAGGACAGAGGGGGAGAGAGAGGAGGCGCTGAGAGGAGAAGAACCAGGGAGAAGAAAGAGAAACAAGAAAAAGCACAGAGTTCAGTCAGTCATGGTTTTCTTTTCACT
Source organism: Paraplagusia blochii (assembly GCA_016785265.1). Taxonomy (NCBI): domain Eukaryota; kingdom Metazoa; phylum Chordata; class Actinopteri; order Pleuronectiformes; family Cynoglossidae; genus Paraplagusia; species Paraplagusia blochii. The sequence continues at coordinate 22,139 of JAFBJS010000289.1, read as the reverse complement.
CCTCAGTCTTGTTGCCTCCTTGATATTTTATTCCCATGATGCAACGGCAGCTGAAACCAGTCACAGTTGGAGCTCCATGTCTTGATACATGTTTAAATCAACCAGGGACTTTGATAAACATCGTCCAACTGTTATAATCACACCATGTGACATCTTTAATAGTTGTTATTATTGTCTGGGTCTCACCAAATGACCTTTGCCTTAAAATAGGTTTGGGGTGAACACTCAATATTACTGACGGTCACTAGATGGCAGCATTGCAGCTCATTTGTTGCTCAGATTAATAAGACCAGGACTGTTTTCACAGTGATGAAGATGTACTTTTTGGATGAGGTTCAAATTCTTGTCCACAGAGGGAGTGTGACGTCACTCACAAACACTGGTCTATTTTTTATAAGCAACATGGTAAACAGGGTTATTTACTCTGCTGACACCTGGTGGACATTTGTGTGAAGTCTGTTTCTAAGGGAAATTCTCAGTAGACAAGTTTACATCCCATTCAATGAAGTGACTTTTTTCCCACTCTATCTTTGCCAGACTTTTCCACCTCAGTTTCATTGTTTGTGAATCTTTTCTGTTCTGCAGCCTGAAAGATGAGAATCCATATCATGGATCAGTTTTTTTTATATTGGCATCGGCCTCAACCTGTCCATCAGCAGGAACCTATGTAACTTGATGGATGTAAAAGTCTGCAGAATGAACCGAGGAACATCACCAATTCACTGCAAACCAACTTTCTCCAGTCTGACTCTGATGAAGTTACATCATCATGGAGGGTCTTTGAACGGAATCTTCATCTACTCTTCTCCTCCAGCGTTCTCTTCTGCCTTTGTCTCACTGTCTCCTGGAACACAGTTTTGTTTTCCTTTATTTACATTTTGATACCAGTTCATTTGCAAACTGACTGAAACTGTGAGTAGTCACTGTGACTTCTCCGGGCTGAGTTTCAATAAATATGCAAAGAACTGCAACTGTGTGTCTGAAAGAGAAGTTTCCACAGCGAGGAAGCAAAGAAAACACTGACAGGCTGCAACAGTAACAAAGAAACAAAGATGTTTGTGAGAAACCAGACAATATCGTTGCACTGGTCAAAATATCAACAAATCCAAGCAGAGCCTTTTTCACCAATTGAATGTTTCAATTGGAAACAGAACCACCACTTTCATGTACTTTTCTGCCACCCCTGAGACCTGACCGTAGATTGTTTTTTTTCGTGTTTTTACTTCAGCAACTTCTTCTTCAGCCTTTGTTACTCTGTTCCCACTCCTTCCTGCTGTGTTTGTTGTTTTTTATTTTTTCTGCTGAGTCACTATTGTACACATTACTAACCCTCACGACCACTCAACTGCTCCCTCTACCTGCAGGCACTGCTGGAATTAATGACACAGAGAGTCTGGAATAAAAGCATTGAGCCCTCAGGTAGGAAGACAACAGCGCCACTGACTGATGGATTGTTGTCGCCTGAGTTTTTCTATTCAGACTTGTTCTTTTTCATGCTCTGGATGGTAGAACTTTTTTTGCTGTTTGTCTTAGAAAACTTCTGAACTTCCTCAGCAGCCTTAACTTACTAACCTTCGATCTTGATTGTGGCTCCTCGCTGGCTTCAAACTCTTCTCCTACACTACCTGTCTCTCTCTCTCTCTTTCTCCTCTCTCCTCTCTGTGTGTCTGTCAGCAGCTGTGGAGAGTTTCACAGCAGCATCACCAAGGAATCCATTAACTGTCACCACTGGGCCAGATCCTGGGAACCAAACCCACGTCAGCGGTTCTCCTGGAGAGTAAGTCCATCTGACAGTGAAATCAGAGCCCGGTCCACACTGAGGCGTCCATTTTATCAAACAAAGGCCCTGAACAGGGACATGTGTGAGCTGAGTCACCTCCACACATTTGGACAGAAACTTTAGCTCCAGTCTGACAGCTTCACAGTTCACTGCTGCTGTTGTAAGAAGAACAGAATAACCCACTGAATTTTCAACACTCAAAAAAAAGACACTCCGAAATGTCTGAAAATGTGCTCAAAATATCCTGACATGTGCAATGAAACATGACCAGCCATCCCACAGTATATGTTTAACAAAGTATTCATACAAAGCTCTGTGGTGATAAGAATACTTCTCCTCTAACAACGTGACTCTGGCTGGAGTTCACTGTTAAACAACAAAAAATAATAATTAGCAAAGAAGAACATTCTAAATACTATAAAAAACATGTTTTTTTTTGGTTTGGCACAGGAGGAAGAAACTCTACCAATTAAGGAACAATTTCCAAGTTGATGCAACTCTTCACGGCTGTGGCTGGAGGACAGGAAGGAGACGATGCTGAGTCGACTCCAAACCCTCAGTATCAGGAAAGTAATTATAGTTCATCTGGCTGACGTTCACAGCCCTGCTGTAAATTGCATTCTAATAATGCACACTACTGCAATAAAAGAGATAGTAAAAGGCCCAGTAACTGAACTGTAGTATAGTATTCTCTGCAGGAGTACTGTGGGAATATTATTATACGATGGATAATAAAATATTATAAAGTACATCAGTCGTTAAAGTGCAGCTCAGTTCTCCAGGTTGTTGGTCTTCTTACTTTACAGCTGCCGTGAACCTCATCCTGTCAGATGTTACTGCTGCTGCTGCTGCTGCTGTTACTGCTGCTGCCGTTACTGTTGCTGCCGTTACTGTTGCTGCAATTACAGTTATGTTACTGCTGCTGCTGATACTGCTGCTGCTGCTTCTGCTGTTACTGTTATGTTACTGCTGCTGCTGCTGCTGTTACTGTTGCTGTGAAGGCCACCGTTGTTTCTGCTGCTGCGGCTGCTCACACATGTTACATGAATGTTTTTCAGACAAACTCCAGATCAGCAAGATGTCCTCAGATGACCTGGAGGTGGAGGACCATCTTAACTTTATTTGTTTGATTATTTAACAAAGGATCATCATCAGTCAAGTGCTAAAAATTCTTTATATCTATCAATGTCTGTCTGTCCATCTGTCTGTCCATCTACAGTGTCTTATTGTCTGTCTGTCCAAGAGATAAAGTCATTAGTGCATTATTGTAGTCAAGTGTTTTAAAGTTAATCCATAATAATGTCTTCAGATTTGTTCGTGATTCACATGTATTTCTATAAAATGCTGAGTTTTATTTTTGATTCACTTTCAGGACAATTTGTTTGTTGGCGACACTGACATAAGGAAGGAAGGGAGGAAAGGAAGGAAGGAAACTCGTTGTCATTGTGACATTCAACACTGCACACAATGAAATGTCACCTGAGTGGTGACCTAGCAAGTGGTGGACTCAAACCTGGAACCATCCGGTTCCATAACCACTCGGCCACCACTGCACCAACTCATTAAAACCAAAGGGACGGTGTGAGTCTCCATGTCCGTGGTGTCAGTGGTTCTGTTGTCTCATCATTTTTTCACACTGTTGCAGGAGAAACACAACTTTGGAGGGAAGGCGATCGAGCCAGGTCATGTGACTTCACTAAGAAGGGGGCGGGACGCTGCTTGGTTGCTGACCAATGGCAGCGCAGAGACGGCGCACGGTCCCGGCAGCTGCGTGGAAGAAGAGAGGGGGAAAAAAAGGGGAGAGAAACCCGGAGAGAGGAGACGAATAACGGTACACGGTAATAACAAGGGAGCAGTTTCTCCGCATCGACCCGCACCTCCTCCTTCTGCACCTCCTTCTCCTGCTCCTGCTGACATGTGACGCGTGCGTGAGTCTGTGCCTTTGGAAGCGGAGGCGGCGATCGGTGTCTGGACGGAACCAAGTGGTCGGTCCACCATTGTCTGCGTATGAATAAGGATGGCCTGGATGTGGAAGGTGAGTGAGTGAGAGACTGTGTGTCTGAGGGAGGAAAAACACAACAGAACACAACAGAACACAACAGAACACAACAGAACAGAACACAACAGAACAGAACCGACACAGCGCTGTGTTCAGAGAAACCATGAGACTGAGAAGAGGCTGCGGTCATCAGAGCTGCTGCTGCTGAGCATCATGATGATGCTCAGGCACCAGGACGTGCCTGAGCATGGAGGAGATCTGTTTGTGTGGGGCAGTAGAGGTGTGTGTGTGTTTATGCATGTGAGTGGGAGAGAGAGAGAGAGACATAGACAGTCAGGGAGAGAGAGACAGAGAGAGAGTGTGTGTGTGTGTTTTTGTTTTGTGCAGCAGACTCCAGGAAGAACAGCAGGCCTCTGGATCTGCTTCCTGCTGTCAATCTGTCACTAGTTAAGTGAAAATGATGAAGGTGTCACCTAGCAGAGCTCACCTCCAGGGGGTGCCCTTTGGAGGTCAACCCTGGGGGTGAGTGACAAGAAGCAAGAGCTACAACAGCAATTTAACAGTTAAATAATCTAAGAAATAATCTGTAATCCAGTGAGCGGTTAATGCTGAAACCTTGGTGAACTGGTTTCACAGTCACAACAACAACAACAACAACAACAACAACAACAACAACACATGGAAACACTTTCCCGTAACAACACTGTTTCCTGGTCATTGACACCGTCACCTTTGACCTCCTTCTTTAACCTTCACACTCATGAATGAACAGAGAAGTTTTCTTATAAACACCGTTGGAATTGTTTTGTTCTGATCCGGCCCGGAACTGATTCCACCGTCATCGTCTGCCAACGTTCTAACCACATGGTTCTAACAGAAGAACAGAACGGGGTCAGAGCAGCAGTTCATTCACAGGAAGTGGCCGAGTTCTAATCAAGTCATGGACGTAGGAACAAAGACTCTGTTGTCCCCTCTGTTTCATGAGTGTGGACAGGTTTAGGAAATGGGTCGGGTCGTTAGTTTGGGCTGAATGTGGACGTTGGGACTCACAGGCAGAAAAAAAGGTTTCCTGCAAAAAGTCTGAGAGAAAGACCAGAACTTTGGGAGGTTGTTGATGTCAGCCTGTGGTTGGAGGCGTAGCTGGGACTGGGTTGATGGTTTTGTGTTCCATATAATTGTGTAGTGTAGCAGTTAGCACAGGGAGCAGAGAGTCCTGGGTTTGATTCTCAGAAGAACCAGGAGTTTGATAAAGTTAACTCTCCTTCTGATAAATTTTGTTTTTTTTCTTTGAAAAGTCTTCTAGAAGTTTTCTGCACTGCAAATATATGCATTGTATAATTATATATGTATACAGTATATATACTGTATATATATTTATATAAGTATATATTTTGCGGCCTCTGCTGGTGAGATTCCAAACTGCACCGTGTTTAATACCCTGTCTGATTGGTGGCAGTGTATGCAACAAGTTAAAGTGGTTTATTTTTTCTTAGCTGCTTCCTGTGTCGACATCTGCTGCTGCTGCTGTTGTTTGCTGGAGTCTGTGGATTCTTCTGACTCTGTCTGTGAAAACATCAACATCAACATCAACATCAACATCAACACCTGCTGCTGAGAAGGTCTTTGTCGTCTGCTCTGCCCGTTGTCGTCCATTCTTGAAAACCCTTCAGAGACGACAGTGAAGCGTTTCTGTTCCAGCCGCTTTATTATGTTAATGTCACCTCCGTCTGCGGTGCAGCCATGGACACGCTGCAGCAGGAGCTGGTAACCAGGGGTGATAACCTCCTCTCCTCAGAGCAGCAGCAGCAGTGGCTCCAGATCCAGCTGGTTGACTTTTCCCACTGCTGGAATCTTTTCAGCTAAAGTCAGATCTTGGATCTTGACTTGATCCGTGTGTGTGAAGTTGGTCTGACTGTCGAGGTTTTCTCTAATCTGCTGGGCTTCAGTCATAAACCTCTGCTCTAACTGGAGGTCATCCTGTGGATCCAGCTGATCTTCTCTGCACTTCCTCCTTTCTTCACCTCAGTCCTGCTTTAGTCTGGTTTGTCCAAAAAATTACAAATGATTTTAAATCATTTCCCGACTTTGGAACCTTGGAGTCGTTGTTTTCTTCAAACATAAACCCCAAAAAGAAGAATAATTATGAAGACAACAAGACAAACCTGTGTCAGTAAAGTTCTATTTTAATTTTAAATTTCTTTTAATTGTATTTTTAATTTCAAATATTTAATACAATAATCTAAAATAATATAAATATTGTTTTTTATTTTATATATATTTTTTACTTTTTAATTAATTTTAAAATTATTTACTTATTTTTCTCCATCTGAGGTAATGCAGCGTTTTTTGTCCTGGTCCAACTCAGGTCCAAACTGTCTCTACACACACGTGTTCTGCAGCTCAGGGGAAAGCTGCCCAGATTACCAGGTCTCTCACACCTTCAGGATTAAGAGCAGCAGCCGCTTTCACGGGTAAGAACGGAGACATGGAGGCCCTGTCTGGTCCACAGACAGATCCATCACTGGTGGTCAGGTGGTATCAGATGGTATCTTCATGTCTTCATGGAGGTTTGGACAGAAACAGGAGAGAAGGGTTAGGTTCTGATCTAGGAGGAAGGCCAGATGGACGTCACAGTGTGAGTCCATCTGTGTGTGAACTAAACCGCAGTCTGTGGGCTGTAGTCAATGGGCCGTAGGGATCTGGACGTCCTGTAGAACTGGATCATAGACGCGATTTGGACAGAAACGTGCTGTTGTTGCTGCTTTTTTTTTTGCTGACTGATTGAACGATAAATGATGACATCATAGATAGATTCTCAAACTGTGGTTCACTGCTGACACACCAGCTCCCTCTTGTGGTACATGTTGAATCTGTTTTTTCGTAGATCTAGTGAGATTATATTAAATGGTGGCTTCTTTACCTGTGGTTTGGTCACCTGTTGTGGTACCTGAGCGCCCTCTAGTGTAGGACTACTCAAATAATGGGGAGGACCCCCTGGGCCTTGGTGTTGATCCAGGGTCTGGGATATGGCCCCCTGGATAGTAGTGTACAGTAGCTGTGATGCTCGATTGATGAAAATCCTCTCCGTCTCGTGGCCGTGTCACTTTGACTTCTGGGAATTTTCCCTGAGTCTCATCGAGATAATGAGGTGATGAGTTCAAGACCCAGGTTGTGACCCCTGTGTCCAAAAATCTGCGGCGCTCATCGTCTGGTCCAGCGTTAAATCCCTGTAATGACATTAGCTGAGCTGATCGGCTCCAGTCCAGCAGTTAATTTCTCCGACTTCTGTCCTCTCACGTCTCTGCCTGGATTTTTCATCCCATTACTAAATTGCGGACATGGAAGTGCGTGTCCAGCAGTGTCCTGGGAACGCCGCCTCCTCCTCCACTCTCCTTTATTAAAGTGCCATCAGTCAGAGTGAGTGTGAGCTCGCTGGGCCCCCGGAGTGGTCACCCCCAGGGCTCTTGACCGACTCGTCTAATAAAGGGGTTCAGTGTCAGCGTTATTATCCCGGGTGGAGGCCTGAGAGCTGGGGGCAGCAGCAGGGTGGAGCTGATTGGCTGATGGACTGAAGAGGTTGGCAGACATAACACAGAGTCACAGCATTAAATAAAGTGCAATTTTTATCTCCTTTATGAAATTTAATCCTGCTGCTGCTGCTGCTGCTCGTTATGGAGATGGACATGGGTTCAGGACGCCACTGTGCACTCTGGGTAATCACACAGAGAGCTGTGAGCAGCTGTTGTGTTCAGGGTCCAACTCTTGTTGTCTCTGTGGTTCTGATTACAGCAGCTGGTTCTTTTTATTTTCTTCATCTTCTTTCTCTTCTCTGTCCAGAAGCAGAGTTTAAGAAGCGCTGATTCTGAACTGATTCTGTTGCAAGGAAATATCAATACTTTCTGATCACGTATCAATCTCCACCAGCAGTGTATTGATTATTATTTATCATCATCAGCAGCAGAGTCTTTACTACAGTTGATCATCATATCTTGGTACCTGAGGTAAAACCACAGCATCTGCCATTGGTCTGAGCAGCTTCTTCTTATTTTCTTCTTCTTTATTCTTGTTATTTCTCTTTCCATTTGGCAAAATATAATACAACAGTCATTACTGGGGGCCATTACTTGGGGCCATCCTGGTGGTGGTGCGGTGGTCCAGGGGGGGGTGAACATGCAGCCAGTTTGTTTATGCCTGAGGGCAGCTGTGTGTCCTGCTGTTTTTCTTCTTCTTCTTCCTCTGTGATATTTCCTGAATTGGTTTAGAACAAATTCAGCAAAGAGAGACAAATAACGATGTATCCATCTGTGTTGGACAGATGTGGACGTCAGCAGACAACATGGCTGCTGATGAGGACACATATGCCCAGATATTTCTTCATGGCAAATATCAGTGCAAGGATATTTTTGTCTCAAGTTTAATTAGACTCAGGATCAGATCTCCTCAAGTTTCAATTCCAACTTCTGTTTACAGCTGCATTGATCTGAATCACGTTCTGATCCAGGTCTGATCCAGATGTGATCCAGGTCTGATCACGGTCTGATCCAGATGTGATCCAGGTCTGATTCAGGTCCTCCTTAGCCCTGAGCAGGTGTTTTCTTCCGAATTCCATCTCTGGTGAAGTCTGTCCAAGTGCAGTGTCAGCGTCAGAAGAACGGCAGAGCTGTAACAGATGGTGAAACCACTCTCTTAAAATCTTTCTGCTGAACCTTCTCAATGAGTTTCCTTCCTCCTCTCTGTCAGATCACACTCTGGTGGATTTTCAGTCAACATCTCTGTGTCTGTGGTTTAGAGGAAGAATCAAAACGAAACCTGCTGGAACCGTAGTACCAACAGCAGCCAGTAGATGTCAGTGTTTCTCACCTGTTTCTATTTGCCACTAATGTATACAATGGGATTATTAATCTGGAATTGATTTTATCAATAATGGACTGAGTGAAGCCTACAGTGAGAGCATCAGCAGCAACAGGATGATGATGATGATGCTGTTGTTCAGTTGTCCTCCTGGAGACAAGAACATTTCATTCTTCCTCCATGGAGGCCGTGAGTTATTTAATAAGGATCAGAATGGACTGTGTGGGGGTGGGGGGATCAGTGCCCGCCCCCTTGTCCTATTGGACGTCTCTTTGTCTCATATTTAACAATCTGTCAAAGAGGAAAAAAGCACCTAGATCATTTTTTTAATCTAATTTCAGAATAATCTAATTCCTGAATCCAGTTACTGGTCTCTCTGGTCCGTCTCTCTGGTCCGTCTCTCTGGTCCGTCTCTCTTGTCGGTTCTGGTCCGTCCGCTGACTGACTGGAACCAAGTCCCTGTTGGCAGACTAGCTAATCTGTCAGATTTGAGGATTAAAAATGTATAATCTCTTGTTCTTTGGTCTGAGTCCACCAGCTTTTAGGGACTTCTATTTGGTTCCTGGTTCTGGTTCTGGTTTCTGTGCAGTAGTTCTTATGTTGATTCGTGAGGATGAAACACAAATCAATAATTAATTTGTGTTTAATTGCCTTTTATATGGACAGTTCTCCCGGATAATGTCCTCAGCTGTGTTCAGACTGCTCCCTCTGCTGGTCCCAGATGGTACCAGCAGTCTCAAAATGAACTTATTTTCTAATATCTGTGAGTTATCTTAGTTTTGCCTCAGGACCACGGGGTAAAAACGCTGATCTAAATGATGGTGAAACCTGCTGAGTCATCATTCTTTCCAGGAAATCAGAAAAAAAGATTCTAGAAGTGTCTTTCATTTATTTTTAGCAGAAATTCCCAAGAATCTAAAAGAACATCTTCCATGAAACATTTAAGACACTTTTATATTCCTCTAAATACACACATTACATACATTAAATACATTAAAAAGTCGTTTTTTTCTTTGTACCTTTTTTAAAAAAGCTGAAAATAATTTGATGTGATTGGAAACTGGGGAGGAAGAAAAACAGGAGTTTGACTTTTAATGAGGGAAAATCCCGGCAGACTCAGGAATGGAATTATTCATGCACAGATGCATTTCCATATAAATGCAATAACTTGTACAAATTACATTAATTCTCTTTCATGGTTGGGGAGGCGGGCGCAGCTCCCCCCGGTGGAATGTGCTGCAGCAGCATCTGTAATGATGCAGCTTCAGTTTCAGTGAAGGGAGTTTCTACAGTGAGATCTTAGCCAGAATCCCAGGCCGAATTTTTCCACATTAGGTTGAGAAAATTAAGAATTAATCTCAATTAACGTTGATTAATTGTTGATCAGCTTCAATCATGAATCACTCTCTAATAAATCCACGGCTGCTGTGAAGATACAGTTCATCTGCCCGACGACAGCCCTGATAAAATAGTTGTCTTGGATTAGAATCATGCAGCATGATCACAATTCATATCAATTAACCGTGATTAATCATTATTATTATTGAATTTCCTAATTAGTCATAATTAATTGTTACTATCAACAGCTTCTCTAGGATTACTCCTCAGTTTGTAGTCTGAAGAAGCTAATCTGCAAAGACAGATGGGGATGGAGCGAGAGACGGGTGAGAGAGAGACAGGTGAGGGAGAGACGGGTGATGGAAATGACCAGTGGAGGGTGGAGAATTGGTAAATATTTTCTCCAAAGCTCTAATTGAAGCAGCATTTTAACTGTTGGCTGGAGCGTCAGTGTTTTTGAATTGCAAATGTAATTTCCATTTTTCCCTCTTTTGCCTCAGAGAATCGTGGATTTTGCCACTAGATATGTTTTATTTTCAGCTTGAGCTTTTCATTATAGCTCCACCTGTAGTGATTAAGGTGGAGATTGAACTGCAGTGTGAACAGAGTGGCTTCTCTTGTCAGTGAGCCCAGGAAGATGGGATTCAGATGATGCCTGATGAACGAGGCCTGACGTCAGACAGTTGGACTTTCATTATTTCTCATTAATGAAAAAAATCTAGACTCTGTTGTTGGGAATATTTTTCTGTCCCTTTTAGAACCATGTGAAACCAGAACTCCTGCAGAACCGTTCTTTTCAAAGTCACGCATCAGGTCATTGATAAAAATAAATGTTTCTTCTCTTGGGTCCTGGGTGTAATCTGCTTACTGCCCAGGAGGGGGCGAGACATAGCGATGACTCACTGGTCTGTCTGCAGAGATGAATCAGTGTCTTCTTCTACAGGCCTGCCGTACTGTGAGTGTGTGTGAGTGTGTGCTCCTCCTGCTCCTCCTGAACATCTAACCTTTTCAAATCAAACAGCCGCGAGTCTGAGTAGGTGGAGGTTGTGGGGCTGAAACCCGTCTCACTACCAGATTTTGACACATCATTTTCCTGTGATTTGTATTTGGACGGTTCTTGAACCAGACGATGAAAACCTGTCTCCTCATGAGAACAGATGGATGTTGCAGCGCCACCTCCTGATCGATCAGTTGGTTTTTCTTTCTTTTCCTTTCCACCTTTATGTCACTGCCTTTCCAACCCCAACATCTGGGATCATAGAGCCTGGATCAGGGATCTGGGATCAGTTTGGTTCAGGGTTGTGATATTCCTGTAGGTCATTTTAGGCTCTGGTCATTTTTACAGTGCCCCCTGCTGTTGTTATTGTAGTATGTGTGACAGTGTCTTGTCTCTTACGTCTTCAGTTGAGTGTCCTCCCGCTGAGATTACTGATGATGTCAGAGATCATGCTCTGATGTAAGGTGGCTGTAACCAGTGGAACGGTCACTGTTTGATTTCCTTCCTCCACTGTTTGATCTAGTCGGGGGGTCGCCCCCCCACCCCGGGATGTTTGATGTTTGAGATCAGAGCCTGTGATGGTGAAGCCGACACCCGTCTGTCTGTTGGGGGTGGGGGGGCGGAGTCATCCAATCTTCTCAGCATCAGATAACATCAAAGAATCAGCAAAATACCGTCTTCCTGAAAAAACCTCCCAGGATTCCACTGGTGTTGTCTGTTAGATTAGCAGCATGTTATTGAAGTTTACTGAAAAAAAAGAACAAACTTCCAGAAATGTATCCTGGTCTCTGCTCACACCTCAGCACAGATTTCATCTCAGGCTGATTTTCTGTCTCAACTCTGCCAATCGCTCCTCGCTGTTAGACCTCCATCAGGTTTCCATTATTTATGTCTGTCTGTCTGCTCCGAGGTGACATCCATCTCCAGACAAACACCAGGATCAAAACTCCACCACGTCAAACCAAAATCCAGGATCGGTGAAGTTGATTCATGTGATGCTGATATAAAATATGATTTGATTTTTGTTAAAGATGCTGAGATTCTCTTTAGGAGAGACAAGGATGGACAGGATCAGGAATGAGGTGATTAGAGGGA
>JAFBJS010000289.1:0-10069 GCA_016785265.1 Paraplagusia blochii | reverse complement strand
TTGGAGAAAAAGCTAGAGAAGACAGATTGAGATGGTTTGGACATGTTCAGAGGAGGGACAGTGGATACATTGGTAGAAGAATGATCCTAGAGATGGAGCAACTAGGTAGGATACAAAGAGGAGATTGATGGATGCAGTGAGGGAGGACATGGAGGTAGTTGGAGTCAGAGTTGAAGATACAGAGGACAAGGGGAGATGGAAATTGTTGACTCACTGTGGCAACACCTGAAAAAAGGACAAGCTGAAAGGAGAAGAAGAAGAAGAAGGTCTTGACTCAGTGTTTGGCTGATGCAGCATCGTTGACGCTTCAGTTGTCAAAGAATCAGACGTTCATGGCCTGAAGCCAAGAAATGTTGTGAAAATGAAATCAGAGCGAAGATCAATAAAGCAGAGGGATAAACACGGAGACGTCAGGATGGAGGACGGACGGGATTAACGTTAAAGAGCATCCATTTACATAAGTGTCAGCATTAAAGACTGTGTCTGCACTGAAGAGGTGAGATAAAAATATAAGATATTTGTGTCAGGAGAGAAAACAAAGTGAGGTGAAATATTTCCAGGTTTTAAAATGATGAACTCCTTGTTTCCTGCACCTGTCAGTGTTTGTATTAAAGACAGAAGCCATTGTTTGGAGCAGCTGTAGTAAAATGTTGCCTCTTTATGTCAACGCATGATTTTTCTTGTCTGCTTTGTTTATTCTCTCTTCGACACTTGCTCTTTCTTTACGATGTTATTCAGCGTTGGACTTTTATCGCACACTAAATTTGCTGCCTCCCAGTCTGGGTGTTTGTCAGCAACGGTTGCCCTCAGATAGACTGTGGGGTTGGGGGAAGATTTCTGTTCTGCCCCCGGTGAATTACTGCTCACTCTTCCCTCTCTTCTCCGTGATTCCACAGAGGAAGTCGTTGATCGCCGCCAGCCTCTTCGTGGCCGTGTCGCTCTTCGTGGTCGTGGTGAACTTGAAGGAGAAGTCCTACCTGCTGCTGCAGCCGGTCTTTGGACAGACCTTCAGGAGACCCTGGATGTTCTCCAAGCCGTTGTTCAAGCCACACACGGGCTACCTCAGCATCCCCGCACAGAAGGTGAGGATGGGCAGGTGGTCACGGGACAAAGACACTAGTCTGACCAGGGGAAAACTGTGGGATTTTTAAAAATTTTATTCATTACAGGTGGGGAATATAAACCAGCCACTAGGGGGCACAAGCATTTTTTTTTCAGTCCTGAACCTGTATAAATGATATGAAATAATATGAGGTGATTAGAAGGACAACACAGACAGGAAGGTTTGAGATTGAGATGGTTTGGACATGTTCAGAGGAGGGACAGTGGATACATTGGTAGAAGAATGATCCTAGAGATGGAGCTACCAGGTCACTAAATGTTACAATTAAATAACAATCAGAAATTCACTAATTTCTAATAAAAATTCTTAAAATGTTAATTTAAGACGAGGTCCAGATGAGGCTGCAGTGTGAGTTTCCTCAGGTGTGAGAAGATTGAGTCCTCCTCTTCCTCCTCATTCTTCTACTCCTCCTCCTGAGGGAGTCTACCGTCCTCCCTCCTTGAACCTCACTGAGTCTTCATTTGAGCAAGTATTAACCTGAGGCCCAGGTGTGAATAATGCAGTGGCCTGTAGAGGGAGCTGGTCTGCCTCAGTGTCTTCAGGCACTTTACGTCCACACTGCTGCTTCATCACTGTCCAGACAAGAAGTCAATCATTTCATTTAGAGCTGAGGACGTTACAGTGTTCGCTGTGACTCTTCTTCATCATCCTGCTCATCACGTCCTTCACCTGAAGCTGAAGAGTGTGTGTCCGTGTGTGTGTGTTGGTTGTGGATTCACGGCACCGTGAGAGAAAAATCACAATATTTTAGTGAATTTATATATTCACTATATATATGAGACTAGTGTGAATTATGTTAATAGATGTTTATGATTATTGTTATTGTTGTTGTTGTTTAATATATGTAGGTACATTTATTTGGGGAAATTGTGTTTGTTTTGTCCTTTGTTTGATTTTATGTATTTGTTTCCAAATGAAACGAAGTGAAGAAAAGGAAAAGAAACAAATGAGAAGAAAATTAAATCAGTGAAGTTAAGAAATTGACTTTCAAAAGGTTTCCACGTTTCAGCTCCAGCTTCCAACTTTGCTTTATAAAAAATATTTCTTTATTCCTCGGAGTAAAAGTTGGTCCAAAGACCAGAGCTCCTCCCACAGAGCCGTTTACAGTCAGAGCAATAAAAATTGACAGGCAGCGTAATTGGTTTTAACATCTACACGTGTCGAGAAGCTCCACGCAGGCTGATCCAATAACTAAAACCCAACAGGAGGATTTTCAGGAGCTCTGGATTCCGGCTGCCATCGCATCAGTGAATAAATATTACGTCCTGTAAATCAATAAAATGTTAGTGCCTCCCTCGCCGCTTGGCCCTGATTCACATTTCACTCTCATATTCACGGCGCTGCTGTTTCAGGGCGGCGTGTAGTAATTGTACACAGAGTACTTTTATAATCCCAATAAATTAGTCTCCCTTCGATGAGCTCCCAACACCTCGACACAGTTTAAAGCCCCGCAGTGGAAAATGAGAGCGAGTTAGTGGAAGAAAATATGCAGGATTAATTCAAGGGACACGGTCGTCGTCTAATGACGCCGCCGGGATGTGAACTCAACCTTGGAAATTGTTAGAAATATTCAGAACGTGATTAATTACTTAGCAGCACTTATTACTGCAGAATGACGGGTTAGAATTCCACACTGGAAGCCAGGAATTCTTCTGTCTGGACGTTCTGTGATTGATTGTCTGTTTTTTAAGTTATAGCTTTGGAAAAGTGTTTGGAGAAGGAAAGAGTTCCTGCAGTCAGTGATTCGTTGGAGCATTTTCACAGAGATGAGAGGGATTCTGTTATAAATCCCTGAAAGGACCCGTGGGTCACGTGCTCAGAACTTCAGCCATTAACATTGTGTTCACCTCTGAAGTAATGGACTTAACAACACTTAACAAATGAGCCTGAAGCGATGGAGGCTGATTCAGCACCACGGACAGTTTCTGCTCTGGATTGTTGCGTCTCCTCTGGACTGGAGAGACAGATGTTTGTCCAAGGTTTTGGTTTTGTCTCCTGTCTTGACCTCCGAGCTCCAGACTGTTTCTTCTCCGGGATTTTTGATTCTCCTGAAGTCTGTGACACAGAAATGTTCAAGCGTGAAACATCAGTATTTTAGAGCCACCACCTCCAACGGCGGCAGATAGATGTCAGCGCAGTGCTGAGAGGCGTGACGGAGTTCTGAGTGAGTCTGATGGACGAGTGGTGGACAGCTCAAGGATATATGGACGTGTGTGGATGGAGAGCTGCCAGCTGAGTGAAGCAGTGGGAGATGGTTTGTCAAATCTGACAGATGAAGTTAAATATTTGTCAGTAACAAGTCACTGACCACGATATAAAAAACCCAGAGAAACATTTATCTCATCTTATTATCAGTGTTAGTTCTGGCTGCAGGACATTATGGAAGGCTGTAACCTTTTTATCACAGCAGCCCTGCTGCCAACATCTCACTTCAATATTACTGCACTTCCATGAAGTAAAACAGCAGAAGAAACCCAGGAGCCAGATCCTTGGAAAATTACATTCAGGAATTACTGAGGCATGAAAAGAAACTCTTAATAGAATTTTAATGAAGTTGGATTTAAATGATGCATCATTGGTTCGTGTTTACATTCTTTGTCCTCTGGTGAGGACCAGTCAGCAGGAGGAACAAAATGGCCTGAAATATGTTCCTTTGTCTTTGAGATTTATCTTGAAAATAATAAAAAAATAGAAATAAATCTAAAAAAAAATCAGAAAACCAGAGAATTTCTGTCCTTGTTCCTGGAGCTCTTCTCTGTTCTTCTTCTGTCCTCTGTTCTTCTACTGACTTCTGTTCTGACGTCTCCTCCCCTCAGCCTCTGAAGCTCCACTGCGAGCTCTGCAGCATCGTCTCCAGCTCTGGACAGATGTTGGGTCAGGGAGCGGGTTCGGAGATCGATGGTTCTCCCTGTATCTGGAGGATGAACAACGCTCCGACTCGAGGCTTTGAGAAGGACGTGGGCCAGCGGACCACGTTGAGGGTGGTGTCCCACACCAGCGTCCCTCTGCTGCTGCAGAAACCCCAGTACTTCTTTGGTCAGGCCAACGATACCATCTACGTGGTGTGGGGGCCGCTGAGGAACATGAGGAAGGACGGGAGGGGCATCGTGTACAACATGCTGCGTCAGGCGGTGGAGAACTATCCCAACGCTCGCATCTACGTCACCACGGAGGACAGGATGAACCACTGTGACACGGTCTTCAAGAAGGAGACGGGGAAGGACAGGTGAGCGTGCTCGGTCCGTGGCACTGACATCACATCACATCACATTGCTGTCCTCACAGCTGTAGTGCTGACCTCCTCTGACCTCCTCTGACCTCCTCTGACCTCCTCTGACCTCCTCTGTTCTCCTCTGACCTCCTCTGACCTCCTCTGACCTCCTCTGACCTCCTCTGACCTCCTCTGTGCTGATGCTCTGCCCAGAGCTCCAGGTTCTCAGATCTCAGAGGACGTTTTTTTGTTATGTTACCAATGGGTTAATTTTAAATGAGAGCATCATCTTTTATATCTTCTATATTAATCGTATGATCTATATACAGTATATAGTTGTATATGCGAAGAGAAAAATGTTCCTCTAGGGGGCAGCAAATCTGCTGTCAAGGCAACGATTTTCACCTGTTCATCAGTACATTTCGTCAAATAAAAAGATTAAATTCATCCTTAAAACAAAACAGAAATATCTCCGTTTAGAAACTCTGCTGCTGTCGTTTCTGATGTGGTTTCGTGGTCGTTGATTGGACGACGCAAGTCTCATTTTTTCCGACCTGTGCTCTGCATCTCCCTGTCCTCACATGTGATCAGAACCTGGTCTCACATCATAAGAGGATTATTGTGTTTGGTAATAGGAGCATCATCCACTCCACTCCGGCTCCATTGTCTCGTGCTTATTGGCGTTGACAGGGTTAGAGCGGAATTTTCATGTCAAACGTCCGTGTTAGTCTGAGCTCGGAATCAGACGTGGGATTAAGGAGGGATGAAGGAGAATTCCATTACTGGGACAACGTCCCTGGTAATAGTGTCAGTAGTGATGGGTCTGAACAGTGAGACACGTCTGATGATGGAAATAAAATCATAGATGGAGACATGTCTCTTCATGTGTATCTGCTTTTATGCTGAAAAATTAGGGAAAAAACATGTTTTTCTTCGTCAACTATTGATCAGAAATGACAAATGTTACTAATATTTCATTGGAGAAAATGTTAAAATTAAAAAAATTATTCCCAAAATGTATTTCCAATTTTTTATAGCCATTCTCCAACCTTTAAGGTTAAAACTAGAACTTGGCTTCAGTTATGTGGATGTCTGGTCTCCAGGAGTGGACAGAAATGTCCATGTGTGTCTGACATCAGCTCAGATTCATGAAGCTGGAGCCTCAGACTCTCTGTTATCTCCTCGACCTCCTGTCCAACCACCGCGGCCGAGCCTTGTTAGCTGCTGTAGATAACAGACCCAACACTGACACAGAACTAAATCATGTTGTCACTTCACCTCCACTCGGACGGTGGCTTCTCTTCTTCGTGTTCGTCTTCCTGAGATCAGACCCTGAGTCAGAAGTTTGGATCTAATCTAAGGTTGACAAGATGACCAGAGCTGGGATTGTGTCCAGAGACGTGAGTGTCAGGTGAGAGAGGAGGAGCAGGAGGAGCAGGAGGAGCAGGAGTGGAGAGCTTTGCTGCTCTTTCTCTCCGATGGAGATCAGACTCTGCCCTCAGTGTCGTTTGGTTCTCAGCTCTGGTTGCTCTGGTTGCTCTGGTTGCTCTGGTTGCTCTGGTTGCTCTGTGCTCCATGTGTAATTACTTGGTGCGATGGCGGTGAACAGAGGAAGAGTCTCTTTTTTTTGGGGACGTTGCTGTCGTCTCCTGTTGACGAGACGACAGGGAATCGTGTTTGCAACGCGGCCGCATCCCTGTAATTTCATGCTTTTCATTTCAGAAGAAACGAGAGTTGGATGATGTTCTGACCAATGTGTTTGTCACTGAAGCGAGCGTGAAATGACTTTAACGATTTTGCTCTGAAGAATCATAATTGCTGTGAAATGACAGTTGAGGAGGCACCAGAAGGACACGCCTCCTGGAGATGATGAAGAACAAAGAACGGGTGGAGGTGACTTGACATGGAAACGGTCTGATCTATCAGGTCTATCAGTGCAGAGTCAGGTCCTTGATAGGAACGCTGGTCCTTAAAGTCAATTTGCTGAGGTGGTTTTTGGAAAGACCACCGTCACAGCTCACCTTCTCGGTGGCATTTTGACTAAAATGATAAATTTACAGAAATGTCTGACGCATCTTTTTGCAATACTGTGAGATATAATCTTGTTTGGAGACAAACAGAGAATATCAGACCTTCAGATTGAGATCAGGTTCAGGTACAGGTTTCTATTTTCCATGAACAGTCAGTGACAGATCTGCTGCCTCAGGTTTCCCAGATATATGGTTTCTTTGGACTCTGGACTTTCAGCTTGTAAGGCAGGCATGTCAACCACTGCACAATTGGAACCACAAAGTACTGTTGTCGAGTTGTTGATCTTTTGCTTGGACGTCACCTTGTTTTATTGGACATGAAAGGGTTCAAATATGGAACCATTGATCGTCTTCTCTGTCACGGAAACAAAACCAACGTAGAGTTTCTTCTTTCTATATCCTGACTTGGTTATTTTAGCTGCTCAGAGAGAGAGAGCTGATGTACAGCTCCACAGAGGAAGCTCTTACACATTCACTGCTGCTCCATGAAACAAGTGTCAGTGGAAACAACCTCCTAATGAGTCTTTACGGTCGGCTGGCCACAGACAAACAAAACTCCCTTAAAGACAGGAAACGGCCTCCAGAGGCAGAGGCACCGTCTCCATCGGCTGCTCCTGGATTATGGAGCTGCATCCAGACACTGTCGGCCTAATTGTGTGTTTTATAGGAGTTATATTTGGCTCATTAGAATTGGCTTCACAATTGGCTTCAGGCTAAAAAAAATCACATAATACATTAAGTTCAATTGACTTAGAAATAAAACCAAAAAAAGCTCAGTAGTTTAAAAAAGACAGCGTTAATCCTGACCAAGGTGATGGGTTCCAACAGTTGTTTCCAATTGTTATCGCTCCCCAATCTACCCCCTGGTGAATTGAAATACTGTTGTGAACCTGAAAACTTGGATCTTTTCTTCTGTACAAACCACCGATCAGCTGCTGCCACCTAGAGGCTGGAGGATCGTTTTTTCAAGACATTCAGTCTAAGGATGGTTTCAGGTTTGAATCCAGCAGCTGTCAGGTTACCACTGGGGTCCACTGAGCATGGCATGTTCACTGTTCACTGTGGTCGTGGGTTAAATACAGAGGTGACATTTCATTGTGTGCAGGGGTGAATTTCACAATGACAAGGAGTTTCCTTTCCTTCCTTCCTTCTTCCTTCCTTCTTCCTTCCACCCTTCCTCTCTTCATTCCTTTACAGTGGTTGTTCAATTCTGTCCACACCCTCAGGTGAGACCCGTCCAGACCTGGGACAGGTTTAGTAGTGACTGTTTACCATTTTGTAAAGTTGTTATAAAAAATCTATCGTGGAGAATTGTCTTGTGTTTTCTTTACTGTTCATGAGAACAAGTCTGGTTTCAGGCGTGTGTGTCAAAAAAATAGAAAAGTAAGGCTGCGAACTCTTCGAAAATACCCTTGGAGAACACGGAAGGGATGAATAAATGTAACAGGAGAGCAGGAGGTGTCAAAAATGTGATGAAAAAAATAGACATCTAAAATGTGTAAAACAATGTCAGATAAATGTTAGATGTCAAATGGGTACAGGTTCTGAATAAAAATGCAGTCATTGCATTAAAAAAGGTAGCAATGTGCTTTTTTATTACCTATGAATAATCTTAATTTAAGTCTCAAAATTCGCTCCACCCTCATCATGAGAAACAAGCTAAATAGATTAAAGATTAAAATTTAGAATCAAATTTTAATTATAATGTTATAACTTCTGACCAACAATGATGTGCTTTATTAGAACTGGGTACATTGATCCAAAAGGTAAAAAAAGTTCCTTAAAAACATGACTATAAGCATGCTGCCAAGTGATTCATTTGTGCCAAAAACTTCAAAAACATAATTTTTGAACTATCAAAATTTCACCACAAACCTTTAAGGGGAAACTCTTACCATCACAAAAATGTGGTGAAAAATAAAAGCGCCGAAAGTTCCTTAAAATGCAAGTTTATGACCCAAAACATGCTTCATATATGCCAAAAACTTTAAAAATCGTATTTTTCAAACATGTCAAAAATTCACCAAAAACTTTTTAGGAGAAACCCTTAGCATCATGAAAATTTGGTGAAAAATAAAAGTTGCCCAAAAAACCTAAAAAATGCAAATTTATGGCCCATAAAATGGTGCCAAGTGATTAATTTGTGCTGAAAACTCCAAAAAATATTATTTCTGAACATTTCAAAATTTCACCAAAATTGGTCAAGGAAAAACCCTCACCATCATGAAAATTTGGTGAAAAATAGAAGTTGCTCAAAATGCCTCAAAACGCAAATTTATGGCCCAAAAAATGGTGCCAAGTGAAATTTTTGCGCTGAAAATTGCAAAAAACATTATTTCTGAACATTTCAGAATTTCACCAAAAATGGTCAGGAGGAAACCGTCATGATCATGAAAATTTGGCGAAAAAAAAAAGTTGCCAATAATGTCTAAAAATACAAATTTAAGGCCCAAAATATTCTATGTAGTGAATATTTTGTGTCAAAAACTCCAAAAAACATGATTTCTGAACATATAAAATATCACCAAAAATGGTCAAGGAGAAACCCTTAGCATCATGAAAATTTGGTGAAAAATAAAAGTTGCCCAAAAAGCCTAAAAATACAAATTTATGGCCCATAAAATGGTGCCAAGTGATTAATTTGTGCTGAAAACTCCAAAAAATATTATTTCTGAACATTTTAAAATTTCACCAAAATTGGTCAAGGAAAAACCCTTACCATCATGAAAATTTGGTGAAAAATAAAAGTTACTCAAAATGCCTCAAAAGGCAAATTTATGGCCCAAAAAATGGTGCCAAGTGATTTTTTTGCGCTGAAAATTGCAAAAAAACATTATTTCTGAACATTTCAAAGTTTCACCAAAAATGGTCAAGGGGAAACCCTCACCATCATGAAAATTGGTGAAAAATAAAAGTTGCTCAAAATGCCTCAAAACGCAAATTTATGGCCCAAAAAATAGTGCCAAGTGAATTTTTTGCGCTGAAAATTGCAAAAAACATTATTTCTGAACATTTCAAAATTTCACCAAAAATGGTCAGGAGGAAACCGTCATGATCATGAAAATTTGGCGGAAAAAAAAAGTTGCCAGTAATGTCTAAAAATACAAATTTATGGCCCAAAATATTCTATGTAGTGAATATTTTGTGTCAAAAACTCCAAAAAACATTATTTCTGAACATATAAAATATCACCAAAAATGGTCAAGAAGAAACCCTTACCATCATGAAAATTTAGTGAAAAATAAAAGTTTCCCAAAAAGCCTAAAAATGCTAATTTATGGCCCATAAAATGGTGCCAAGTGATTAATTTGTGCTGAAAACTCCAAAAAATATTATTTCTGAACATTTGAAAATTTCACCAAAATTGGTCAAGGAAAAACTGGTCAAGGAAAAACCCTCACCATCATGAAAATTGGTGAAAAATAAAAGTTGCTCAAAATGCCTCAAAATGCAAATTTATGGCCCAAAAAATGGTGCCAAGTGAATTTTTTGCGCTGAAAATTGCAAAAACCATTATATCTGAACATTTCAAAATGTCACCAAAAATAGTCAAGGGGAAACCCTCATGATCATGAAAATTTGGCAAAAAAAAAAAGTTGCCAAAAATGTCTAAAAATTCAAATTTATGACCCAAAATATTCTATTTAGTGAATATTTTGTGTGAAAAACTCCAAAAAACATTATTACTGAACATATAAAATATCA
>JAFBJS010000287.1:305591-377125 GCA_016785265.1 Paraplagusia blochii | reverse complement strand
CAATCTGTTCAGCAGCTGGTGATGAAAAGGAGGGTGGTGTGTGTGTGTGTGTGTGGGGGGGGGGGGGGGGGGGGGGTGGGGGGGGGGGGGGGGGGGGGGGGGGGGGGGGGGGGGGGGTTAGGATTTCTCATCACAAATCTCAGAGAGGCTAAATCCCTTTATCTCTACCCTCCTGAAAGCACCGAGGGGCTTAGAGATGGGAGGAAGATGGACGTCCACATTCAATCAGACTGCCACAAGATTGGCCTCTAATCCCCATTTACAAATATGCAGGCACCGCTTCTGTACGGGATCGGGGGACGATGTCCCCAAAGTCCCTGAAATTCTCAGCGGGACAAGTTGTTGTCTTGTCAAGGCCAAACAATGATTAGAACAGAATGCTTAGAAAAATAGACAATGCATTGGATTGGCATGTTTACGTGTACAACATACGCTATATACTGTATTATATACAGTATATATATTTTTTTTTTCTCAGAGAGAATATGAGGAAATATATAAACTTATGCTTATGTTACTGACGGAAGGTTCTGCAAACTTTCATCATAAATTACAGTGGAAAAAATTGAAAGAATCGTGTAATGGTGGGGCTCATGGTCGGAATCCCGCTACCTCCAAGTTACGGATGAGGTGCCCGGAGCATGGTTACCCCCCAACACTCATGGGGCAAATGCAGAGGCATCATTTCCCAAAGGACACTCCCCAGGGATAGATAGATTTCTAAAAAAAATAAAAAATAAATAATAATAATAATGTTTGGCAGCAGTGGTGGCCTAGCGGTTAAGAAAACGGACTTGGGTTCATAAGGCTTCGGATCCGAATCCAACAGTTGCCAGGTTGCCAATAAGGTGCCAACCCATTATAACCTCTAGTAGGCTCACCACACACAGGAAGGCTCACATCATGGTGCAGTGTGATTTGGGTGGCAATCGTGGAGACTGCTGCTCCTGAGAGCTGGCAACATAATTGGGTGGAGATGAATGACTCAATGTATCATTTCCACCTCAAACCTCAGGGTTAAAAAAAAAACAAACAACAAATCCTAAACATATAGTATAATATAAGTTAACATATAATATAATTATATATGAGAAAGTTTCAGTTGGACACCACCTCCCCCCTGCTGTCACCCCCCAACCCCAGATGTAAAATCGTGCCTGCTGCTGTTCCCTGGGAAATCCAAAGGAAAACCAGGGAATACCAGAGTCCATCCCTCTCTTCTCTCTCATTAGCATTAAGTTGACGGTGACTCAGTGAAGACAAACACACTCTCACACACACCACTGCACAGGGCATGTAAGGTCATGAGGAGAAGCCTGTCGGGAGCTTGTCATCAGGCAGTGGCTCCATATGTCACATGACCAGTACTAGGAGCGTGTGCGCTGGTATTTACATGGAGGTTTATGGTCATATAGGGACCTGTGTGGGACAAATGTCTCAACACCTCTGACTAGTTTGGTCTCTGCTTTTGCCAAACAACGCAATCTAGAGATTGTTTTAAAAGTCAAAGCAGAGATGAGGGTCAACTGACTTGTAGCAGCCAAGCGTTCATAGTGATAGTTTTTTGTTGTTTAAATAAATACTGCCTCGCAGAATTTACCTGTGTCTACCTGTAGTCTAAACGCTGGGTTTAGACCAGGCATGGGCAAACTAAGGGCCGGGGGCCAGATGTGACCGTGGTGAGACAGGTTATTTTTACCCTACTGATGGCGTGTCGTCACAATAGTACATGGGAACTCTTGCAATGGGCTCATACCCATAGCGTAGGAATCAGTGTTGAGAGGAGCTAAGGTATCAGTTTGTGTACCTTAATGAAGCTCGGCCTGTTAGCCTGTTAGCCCTTAGTTAGAAAAAGGAGAGAGTGGTTGTCGGGAATACAACAAATCGGGGTCTTTTTCCCACCCCAGATGACCAAAGGTTTTCCTGGAGGGCATCACATTCTGTGTGGCCTAGCTCTACCCTGGACCGTGTACACAGCGACAGAGACGCACAAAACGACCCCATAACGGTGACACTTGTGAGCCAGAGAAGTCACTTCATGTTCATCACTGCAAACAGACTCAACACATTAGACTCACGGTGTGAAACTACTGTTATCAGAGTCAAACACAAAAGCCCAGTCTGAATCAGCGCATTCACACCAGTCTTCGTGTCCTTCCCAAAATAGTCAATGTTCGAGCTTCTCCTCGATTTATTCTGGGGTGTGAAGACGTCTACGGAGAGCTTGACAAAAAGGACGTTTTGACTTTCAAGGATAGTAACTGCTGAGAGATCCTGCGAAAGAACATCGATCATCACTTTCCTTTAACATCCATAGCATGTGACATAAATAGGACTGAAAATGTTCGGTTTAGGTTTATTGCTCAGACCAAACAGGAAATTTGATGATCTTGTCACCAGGGATGGTGACTTCCTGGATTTGATTGATGAACATTAGAACCAAATGATAAAATATCCTTGATGTCATACAAAGCTACAACCTCCACTTGTTGGTTCTGAGCTTCTTCAGCCTTCAATAGTCCAAAAACATAGGGATTGGGAATATTGGTATCTGTACAGTTTGGGATACATTTGGGAATGTCCATTACCACAAGGACTATCACTGGACTATGACTATCCGTCAGAGAGTTTGAAGGCTCAACACTGGACTTACAATAAATAGGAAGGTCTAAATGATCAACACACAATAGTGTAAGTGCTAAGCAGCAATAATAAGAAAACAATATCAACTAAATATTAACATCACCTAAATGACCAAGAGACTCCAAGTGACAGGCAATGGTCTGGATTCATGAAAGACCAAACAACACTCATGCCCTTAAGCGGTGGTTTCATTTATTCACATTTATTTTAGGTCTTTAATCCAACACTGCTTCACTGCAGACGGAATGTTGTGCCTGACCTTGTGGCCTCTGCAACACACACTCACTATTTTGTTACAAAACCCATTGATAGATATCTGTCATGAGGGGCTTTCACGCTACAGGAAACACAGTGGGATCCGTGTGGCGTCATCATTCAATCTGTCACAAAAAACCCTGAAGACAGAGTGTGTGTTCTCTTCACTGCTTCACTTATTTGCTCAGTCCATCATCATTTCCGTTACATGAAGAAGCTCTAATACACTTTTTGGTGTTTGTTGCTTTCTTGCACAACTCAGCACTGAGTGTCAACACTCATCCATGAGTGCATCCAGAGTCTGTAGGTGTGTCCTCACAGCATTACATGTGTAATTGTGTTTGCACCACCATGATCAGGCGTCTTGGTGCTGAAATTTCTCTATTTACTGCTGTGGATTCCAAGGCTGCAGAAAAGAGGAAAGCATAAACTTCTCTTACATGTATGTTCTTTACATTGATGTCTTTTAGAGTTATTCTCAAACCAGAGTCAAAGTGTCTGAGACTCAGCAGCGTATTTATTTATTTACCCTAACATACACTATCTTGAAATAATAGGCCAAAGGTAGAAGGAGTTTAATTGAGTCCTTTAATTGAGTCCTCTTACATAACTACAAGGACATGGAGACAGATGGTTTTAATGGAGTCTAATTAATTATTAATTACTAGAATTCCCTTAGTTTGACCACCAAGAGGTTGGTGCTTAGGCTGGGGGTTAATGTTAGAGCCAGCACTAAGCAGTCACGACCGATGTACGACCGATCACGCCTGAGCATAGACACCTAGACTTCCTGTTAGAGGTACAATATTATACTGCATACAAACCATTTGAACCCAAATAAACCACCTAAATAATAAATTCAAGGGTCCGTCCCAGACCCTGTCTCTGCAGCTAAGCACCAAGTCTTGACTTTAGTCTCTCCGTTTCTCCTCTAACACAGGTCAGTCAAACAAAGCACACGATTTAGTGCCAAACAAAGTCAAACAACAACACGAGGGTTAACCTTTGGGCATGAGAATAGTCTCAAAAAGAACCAAGTTCACGTCCTACAAAAATGGCGCTTAGACGCTCGGCTGACCACATCTGGACCCCGGGCCTTAGTTTGCCCATGTCTGCAATAGAGGAAGGAGAACGGAGCAGTGCTAGGACATGACATGCTCTCTGCAGAGTTGGGTCTTTAAGAGTTTTTTGATGACAAGGATGGAGTCCTTTGTTTTAGTAGTGCTTGGTAGATCTTTGCTTAAATAGTAACAGTAATCAAAGACATGGAAATGTGTCCAAATTTGGTGTGGAACACAGGTGCTAAAGGAGATAGAGGGTAGGTAGGGCAGGGAAAGAGGTTGGTCTACAAGAGTTTTTTGATGACGGCTGCAGACCTTCCTTTTCTAGTAGTTCTGTATAGATGTGGTGGTGGTGGTGGTTAGCAAAGACAGTAAGACTGTGTCCACATGTGTGTCCACATTCAAGTGCCAAAGGAGATAGAGGTAGGAGGACAAGCGAGTGCTAATATTGTAGGTGCTCTCTGGAGAGTTGGGACTTGACAGGGATGGACCCCACTGTTCTAGAAGAGTTTGGTCGATCACTCCTCAAACTAAAGACGGGGCAAATGTGGACAAAGAAATCCTTGGCTCTAAGCAGGTATTGTGCAGGATGGAATTACTGAAGGTATTTAGTCCAACCCGTCCCTGTTTGAATGAGCTGCTCGGGTTGAATGTTTAGCACGTGCCTGCGCAGCGTTACCTCCACAGGCTCCTCCTCCTCCTTTGACAGTCCCACGGCAGAATGCAGCAGAGACCAAGGGAATGTGAACTTGAATGGTCGTTACGGTCCAGTAAATTTAGGAAAGTGAGCCATGTTTCATGGTCGTAGGGGAGTATTAGGGTTGGCAGAAAATGAAGCTAGCTCTCTGCTGTTTAGCTGTAAAATAACAAGACTTTATTAAAAATACATCCTACATAATACATTATTTGTGAGGAGGCAGAGATTGAGAGGCAGCTTAAAAAACCCTGCCATCTTCTCTCCTCTTTCATTCCAATACACACCATTTTTTGAAGAAATACATCCAAGCAAACACACTTTGGCTGCTGCAGATTAGTCCTTAAACATCTGCACCCACCTCACCCATGAATCCTCACAAGAAAAATGTCAACATAAGAAGTTAACCCCAGGTAAAAGGCAGCTGGATTAGCTCGTCGACGATAGCTTCTGTGTCTTTTCTGAGCCACTTGTTTTTGTAATGGGACAGTTAAAGCTCAAACCTCTTAAATCTGTTTACCAATGAGCTGAGAATGTGTTAAACCAGGGGTTTTCAAAGTGTGGGGCGGGCCCCCGTGGGGGGCGCGGTGCGATGCTGAGGGGGGCGCGTGTTCCTGCCGTACTACAATAAAGTGTAATTGCACATCCTTGTAAGTTGAACGATATCTCTTTTTTTGTTTCTTCATGTTAACAAGGATACGATGTTATGCAGAGGTGAACCTAGAACTATTTTATAGACAAATGCTATTATTTATAGTTGGGGTGGAGAGTGGGTGGTGCGGTGGGCGGTGCGACTTGTTTTCTTCTTGCTGGGGGCGGGGGGCAACAGAAAAAGATTGGGAAGCACTGTGTTAAACCTTTGAGGGTTGGGGTTAAGGGCGAACTCTCGCGAAGTACGTATATCATCTAAATAAGTTATCTTAACCATAAGTCTGTGGCCAGGACTTGGGCCACCATTGAGGAAAAGTCCACCTGAGAAACGTTACTACAGGAAAAGTTCCTCTCACTATACAGTCATGGAAAAAATGATTAGGCCTCTCTTTCTTCTTGCTGGGGGGGGGGGGCAACAGAAAAAGATTGGGAAGCACTGTGTTAAACCTTTGAGGGTTGGGGTTAAGGGCGAACTCTCGCGAAGTACGTATATCATCTAAATAAGTTATCTTAACCATAAGTCTGTGGCCAGGACTTGGGCCACCATTGAGGAAAAGTCCACCTGAGAAACGTTGCTACAGGAAAAGTTTCTCTCACTATACAGTCATGGAAAAAATGATTAGACCACTCTTTCTTTAATTTCTTGTCCATTTAAAAGTCTGCTTCCACTTAATCTACATTAATCTGGACAAATATAATAACAACAAAAAAGGCTCATGATTAAGTTTAATTTCGTTTTGCATGGTTTTATTGACAGTGACATAAATCACTTCAGTTCTACATCACTAGCAATAACATTGTACTGACAATTACAGTGGTTTATTCATTGAATGGTTTTGTGTTCATTGTTTCCACCAGGTGATAAACCTTTAGTGGAACAAGGCATTAAGATGAACAAGGAATTGAAGAAAACAGCAGAGTGGTCCAATCATTTTTTTCCAAGACTGTATATGCGTCATGATAAAGATATCAGGGCGCAGGCCAAATACCTCACCTATGTGCTATATGTTTAAGACCTTTATGTCATATCTGGATTTAATCTGGAACTAAAAGATTTAATCATCATCAACCTTTCTTGTATGGATTGTCTGATTAGGATCCCTAGTTACACGTCAGTGTCTCACATAAGGATTGTTCTTCAACTCTGCGTCTCAGGTGAGGAACGACTTGACTAATGAGCTGGAGAAAGCCGACATTCAGATCGCAGATACGGAGAGTTTCTCCAATGACCCCTGCGTCAATGTCAAGAAGCTCAAGGTGAGTGATTCAGCCCACACAGCATTAGTTCTCTATGAATACAGCACATAACAACACACACGTGTCTTCATCAGATATCAACATTATTGGACATTAGCAGCATGATGAATCTACAAAATGAATCATGATTAAATGACCACCACGCCCCCACCCCAAAAAAAAAATATGTAGATACATACATACATATATTCATATGAAATACATATATGAATATATATTTAAGGATGTATATGTACATATACACACATATATTTATATAAATACTTTTATAAATACACATAAACATATACATACATATACATATATGGACAACCAACAACGTTACAGGTCTCTGTTGGAAACCAGTGCTCAAAATTGCTTGACGTAAAAACAAACCAACTGTACGTACGTAGTGTGTGGAATGTGTGAGTGCCTTCTGACAGCATCTAATTGACTTCAATTTGTAAAGCAGCCGCCTGTAAATTCCAAGTGAGTCATCATGGCCAGATTCAACATCATAAAAATGTGTGTGGCATTTATTGCTATTCCAGCGCTCAATTAGTAATAAATAAACACAAGGCAGCCTACGATGTCCATCTGAGAAGTGGGCGGGAGTTACTCTGTACATCAACCATCATGAAAATCCCATCTCATAAAAGAGCGACGTTGGCGCGGGGTTTGTGTGTGTGTGTTGAGTAAAGCCTTGACATTGTCTGATTGCTCTCATATCACCTAAACTGCTATAAAACATAAATCACCATGGCAACATAACCAACACCCCCAACTAAGACACAATAGGAGTAAAGTTATTGGAGCTTAAACTTAGCTTTGGAAAAGACGACTGTAGTCAAAAAAAAAACAAAGAAAAAACGTAAGAATTTAAGCCACACCTATATATTCTTGACTACGACTACACACCTTTTCATATTATTGCCAGACTGTCAAGGACTCGTATTGAGGTTGCTGTCCTTTGTCATCATCATGGAACCATTTAGGTGAAGTGATCCATTTCCAAGTTATTCAATGTTGCCTAAACAGAAGTTCAACAGCCACGACCTAAGACTTTTTCGAAAGTCTTAGGTTAAAAAGTCTACAAAGTACAAAAAACGTTTTCTCTCGGTACACTGTATGTTGTGCTTGTAAGTGTTGGTAAAAAGTGTTGGTGGTATTTTCATTTTTGTTTGTCTTTACTTTCAGGACAACGATGTCAGGATCATCATAGGTCAGTTTGACGAGCACCTGGCCTCCAAGGTCTTCTGCTGTGTAAGTCAACTGGCCTTTTACATTTACTTTGTACAAGATGAGGATTAACAATCAGGTTGAGAAACTCAGGAAATCCTGGGTAGAGAAGGATGGGGTAGTGCTTGGACAGGAGGTTGTCTCTGAAGAGCTGGATGTTCAAGAGTTTCTTGAAGACAGGGAAAGACTACCCAGCAGTTCCACCAGCATGGAACAAGCTATAAAAAGATTGCCTGGCGCGCGGTGTCGGAACAGCCAGATGTCACTGCCTTGACAAGCAAAGGCCTATTGAGGGAACGTAAGGCTTTGTGAGAGGATCAAACAACACTTATTAACTGACTAATATTTGTCAGGTTATTGACCTACCAGTTACTTTGCTTTCACGTTACAACAAAAAGAAACTCGGGAAATTAAATTAGGAAACAATTACTAAGGGAGATAGTTGAGGAGGATAGGAGAGGGAGTGCTAAGACAGGAGATCCTCCCTAAAGAGCTGGGTCTTCAAGAGTTTCCTGGAGACAGGGAGAGACGCCGCGGTCAACCGATAATAACCCGGCTAGCCTTGTACCCCACACGAGGCAGGTGACGGTCCCTTGACCCCTTGAAGTGAAGAAATCTCGAGGCAACTTTAGGCTTTCTCAGGTGCAGACCTACCAAGCCCTCTGTAGGTTAGCAACAGTAACACTTTATAATAAAAGGATGCATCTTAAACATAATGTGATTCAGCAAAAGATCAGGGGAAAAAAATGACTAGCATACGGTAATTTTCAGATTGAGTGACATTTATTTCCAAAAGCGAAACGAAACTTGTCAGATTTAATCAGTCCCTAAAATTGATCCTATTTCACAAAGTCCCCACTTGAAAAAAAAACAAAACTCTTAGCAGCTCGGATTTCAAAGAAATCCAAAATCCCTGACTTCAAAATATAGTAGGTGATAAGTTCCAAAAAGGACATCAGTTCCATTCATCTGCCAACCAACACTTGTTTCCTCTCATCCCCATTAGGCTTTTAACTTGAAGATGTACGGCAGTAAATATCAGTGGATTATCCCCGGCTGGTACCAGGGTAACTGGTGGGAACAGGCCAACTCCACCACATGCACCACAGAGAACCTGCTAACGGCGATGGAAGGCTACATCAGCGTGGACTTTGAGCCGCTCAGTGCTCGGCAAATCAAGGGCATTTCTGGCAGGGTGGGTATCAGGTTGTTTTCTGTGTGACAGACACTGTGTTAGCATCTCACTAACGTCTTACACCTTGCTTTCTTCTCACCTTTGCGTTTACCTATGAGATGTATCGCCACTGCGTCAATTAAAGCGATCACAGGGTTCATTTTCACACCATAACCCGTCATTGATCCCAATTGCAACTGCTTTGAACAATGTCCTCAGAGCTAAATATATTTTCTTTTTTTTACTTCAAATGCACAACTTCCTTGTTCTTATCTTCTGACCTTGTTTCAGACCCCTAGGGAGTACGAAAGGGAATACAGCAAGGGAATTCTGCAGAAAGGCGTGGAGCCCAGTAAATTTCATGGCTTTGCTTACGATGGGATCTGGGTGATCGCTAAGACCCTGACTCGAGTACGGGAATTACTACGGGTCAAACAGAGACAGACGAGTTATCACAACTTCACCATTGACGACCATGAAGTGGGGAAGATGGTGCTGGACGTGATGAATGAAACCAACTTCTATGGAGTCACGGTGAGCGTCAAACATTTTCTTATCCGTGCTTTGAGGACCTGGCAGTAAAAACGATGACTTGCCAAATGGTCTCTCCACTCTTTTATTGCTTGGTTTTCAGAATAAAGTTACAGTGGGACGAGCAGAAAAGACAATAACAGAGGAAACAGATACCCAAACAGAGTGGATGTCAGCAAAACGAAAAAAAGCAAACACTACAAGAGGAAGAAAATAGACTTGAGGAAGTCAGCAGTGGCTGACTCGTTGTGCATTCTGTCCTGTGGGCAGGGAGGGACGGGATGAGGTCGGAGAAACAGTGGAATTCCTCCGGGGGGGGGGGGGGGGGGGGGGGGGGTTGGCTGTTTGTGTCTTTGTGTCATCATTCTTCCCACCCCTCTCAGCATAAACACTTCTCTAAGGACTGCTGATCAGAACAGGACGTGGCCATCGTTTCATTAGAACTCCAGTCACGTCAACGTCCTGAAAGCACTTTTACATCATTATCAGTTTTCCAGATTAAGATTAAGGACGCCTTTACTGTCCCACAATGTCAATGCAGTGTGGTCCACCATCAGCATTTTAGAAGGTAATGAGGATATAAAGGAAGCGAGGTGGTCTTTACTCTAGATTTATTCATTTAACAGTGAATTCATTACATATTTTATGCAGACAAGTAGTTATGCATATGTGTTTACTCTCATAAATAAGTAAAAAAAAATGTAAAATAGACATGAGATAGTTCTATTATTGTTATTATTTATTTGAAATATATATATACATATGGAATCTATATATATTAACCCTTTGCAAACTCTTTAGGAGGCATTGTAGGGCTTAACAAGGGTAAAAAAAGCTTTTTTTTTTACTGATACTTACTACGAAAACAACTAATGCTTATAATTTAACAGAAATAAAATGTGATTTATTCATTCGCCTTTGTTCGCTTCATCCATTGCCGTGTGGCAGGGAAAGCAATCTCAGTGAGCCCACTGGAAGTTGTGTAGAAGCTGCTAAGTACAGAACCTCAGTTGCCACCTGGCAGCTGGTGGTTTTGAACCTGAAACTCTTCCAGACCCAAGTCAACTTCCTGCACTGCTGGGTCACCACTGCCCTTAATTAAAAATGCTCATATATATAAATATTCATATTAAAAATGCTGAACTGAAGATATAACTGGACAAATCTCTATGTTTGGACTTTCTGGTAAAGACAACAATTCTGTGCATGTTCAAAGTACTTCAACGAGTATTGAAAAACCATAGGCAACGTGGAAGTGTAATTAAATCCCACTTCCTGCCAAGTGATTTAGGATCCGCATTTACCAGCTGTTCTTTTAGGGGATAACACAAAATGAAATTAGAAGCACAAAGTACACAACAACTACCACCAACACATGAGACACGGAAACAAAAAGATAAAAAAAAAGCAATTTCTCCTTCACACTGTTTGCACAGGCCTATCTTTGATCTTTGATGCCCATCCCATCAAGTTAGATTTCAGATCTGAAGCATCTGCAATCAAACAGATCCATGTAGAGACACCAGGTTTTGGCACAGGCTGGCTGTTTGTCTGAATCTGGCCCTGCAGATGTAGGAGCGGGAGAGTGATCATCGAGGGCTTCACCGTATTGATCTGATGCTGTCAGGGTCACAGAGAAGGCCCAGCGCAGGTAGCTGCCGCAACCGCAGAGACGGACCGAGCGGCGAGAGAGGTCACGCGTGTCGGAGGCGGCGGGGACGATATCAGCGAGTGTGTGTTCAGGTTTACATCGGTGGTGTCCCTCTGAGAACCCAGAGGACGTCACACCTGCCCCTGCAGCAACAATTTCCATTTCACCCTCTCCCACGTCTCACCCCAGAAAAGCACATCCACACCAACACTTGCACTTTCACAGGATTGCTTAGCCGGCACCTTGACTCACAGCTCCTCACATCCTGTAGAGAAATGGACGGCTGTCTCTCCGTGCAGGTCGGCGTTAGCAGTTAGCATTCAGTCAAGTCAGGTTCTTCTCTTCTCTGTCAGCAGATGTTTATTAAGTCATGGAGGTCCATTTTTTTAACTTGAGGATGGACAAGAGTGTTTATCAACCAAAGATCTGCTACGAAAACCAAAATATTTGGACACTGACAGCAGTGGTGGCCTAGAGGTTAAGGAAACAAACTTGGGTTTGCAAGGCTTCAGGTACAAGTCCGTTACCAGGTTGCCACATAACTTTCAGAGGGCTAACCACCCACAGGAAGGCCCACAGTATGATGCAGTGTGATTTGGGTGTCATTTGTGGAGAACAGGTTAAAGATATTTGGATACGGTTCTCAAGGAGCTGCAGCCTGTAACAATCAATCCATACATCCAACCCTCCATACATCCAACCCTCCACTCCTTCATCAGTATTAACCCATTAACCCATCACCTATACATTGATGCATCCACCAATCAATCAATCCATACATTAACCCATCACCCATATATCCATCCATCCACCCGTGTGTCTGTCTGTCTGTCTGTCTGCCTGTCTGTCTGTTCTGAACCTGTAAATGTATAATGAAGGAGTTCTGCACACAGATAGTGGACTGAATGGACCAACCAACAGTTTTGGTAAATGAGAAAAGAAGCAGATGAAGTTAAACTGACACTGGGTGGAAGATGGAAAAGACCAGAGTGATTTGAAGGAGACACGCAATGAGGACATGGAGTCGAGCGGCTTTTGTCCAACTGCTCCACGTTTGCCAGATGCTCACTGCATTGTTTGTGGGAAAACTAATCAAAGCCTTTAAAAAAAAAAAAAAAAAAAAAACTCATCATTCCTGGTGGAGACTAATTAACACACCTTCAGACAGACAGAATCATAATCTGAGACGGAATATTCAGTGACACGGTGGTCGGAGCTGAAACTGTTTTTTGTTGCAGACAGAATGAAGCTTCTCTTCATTTTCTTTCAAAGATTCAAGTCAATTAATTTTGGGAGAAGGTATTTTCCTTATCAACAGAAAAAGGTCAGGTTTACTCACCTCCAACCAAAGAACATGCAGATTTCTGCAGCCTGTGAAGGTTCTGACCTTTCTCCGCTAATGTCCCCAAAAACACAATCACAACTAATTGGATTTAAGATCAGAAAAAAAACAAAACAAATTAAAATAATTGTGCTCCTTTTGTTCCATTTTTACTCTCCACACAGGGTCAAGTCATGTTCCGGAACGGAGAGAGGATGGGAACGATTAAATTCAACCAGTTTCAAGGTAAGCAAAACTTTTCTGTATTTGTTATTCTAAAAGCAGGGTCCACTGGCCCCACTGGCCCCGCTGCCATTTCACCAAAGGCACAGCATAGGCTATTGATGTTTGATGTAAAAAAAAAAAAAAAAAAAAAAAGTGTTTCTATAAGATTTCCCACAAATTCAGTGAAAAAAGACACTGCAGATGCATAGAGACATAAATAATAAAAAAATTAAAAATTAGCAGGAAATGAACCCGAAGACGTCTGAGGACTAGGGTTATGAAAACCATAGGATTCACCAATAAAAAAAATCTTCAAATTATACAAATATATAACATCAATCTGTGAAGTTTACTGCAGTGAGTGAATAGTGCAACAAAGAAGAGTCCACTTCACCACTGTGTGTCAATGTTAAATGTAAATATTAGGGCTGTTTTGGATCAGTTATCCTTCTGTGACCTTCATCATCCCAGTGTATCGGTCCAAAAAGCCCCCATTAAACGAAAATGCAGTAAAACGGTCCGATGGTTCGGATTTTTGCGCGAGGATTGGTTTCCTGGTCCATGGCCCCGCCCACAACTAGACGTTAGACATTTGCGCGACATTGGCCGCTTCCTCAAGGAAGGGTGGATGAAACAAAGCAAGGATGGAAACAAGGAAGATAGCAAGGAAGGAGAGGAGAAAAGAAGACAGAGAGGAACTCAGTGTTGTAGGAAGTCAGCACGGGATAATGGACAGAAGGATACGAGACAGAGAAGAAGGGAGGACGCAAGGAAGGAACCAGGCAACAATAAAAGAATGGAATGGAATAAAAGAAGGAAGGTTGGAAGCAAACAAACAAACAAACAAACAAAACGCTACATCCTCCGTGTCAGTGTGTGAGACTTGGCTGTGAATTCTCATCTCCACGGTGATGAGATGAGGTTGTATGTGAAACGTGCCTCGGATCTACCTGTCTCCCATGCATCATTCCCAAAGTTGTCCCTGAGCCAACAGGGTCACAAAGTGTAGGGAAGCGTGGAATCCAGATTAGATCCTGATACAGGAAATCTCATCTCCTCTGCTCTCCTCGGGGGGCTGTTCTGCCCCGTCTGCCCCAACCCTCGTATCTCACCTACTGCAGAGGGGCTTCAGCCCTGTGGCTGCTCACACCTGCGTGAACGTGTATTAGCCTGTGTGTGTGTGTGTGTGTGTGTGTGTGTACATGCTGATTTACATGCAGATGTGTGCACCGTACTAATGATGTTGCAGGACCAGGGTCACCAGGTCTGACAGTACAAGATCCTAGGATTAATGGCAGCCAAACTGTTATTCCAGGCTGAGCTCATGGACGTTACCTTGGGAAAACTGAACCTCTGCCTGCAGTGATGTTTTTAAGGCCATTCCTTTATCATAGAATTTCCTCTCCTCTCATCACAGTACAACTGTTGGTTCAAGGTCCACTGCGTGAAGTTTTTGTTTTTTTCTGCATTTTTACTTCTTTATCTTTTAAGAAAAGAGAGTTTTTAACAATTGACTAATGAAAAAAATTAAATTTACTATAAAAACCAAAATTAAGAGAAACTCCCACGAGATTGGAATAAATCAGCCAAGTACCAGGAAGAGCAGGGAATAGGAATTTGTCACCTTCTTGTCAAATTAACAACCCAAGCTAAATGCTAAGGAGGAGAATACATCATGTGACCACTGATGTCCAGGCTGGAGATAAGATGATCGTCAGATCATTTCATGCCTTGGTCGTCAAAGGTCCCTGAGGTCCCTCATTAAACCAGACAGCATTAGCTATTGGTTCAATTTTTGTTGAATATTTGATTTTTGTTTTTTCTGGATGTGTCAACTGTTGCTCTGTTATGTATATACAGATATATGTGTGTATATAAAAACTCAATCCTACATGTTCTCAGCCAAAAAAGGCAGAGAATCTCAAAGCTTTCTGACCATCCTCGTCTCCTCCAGTTTTTCATTTTGAGTCGAAAAACGAAGATTTGGCTCAGGACGAACGACAGATGTAGAGTTTTATGCAACTGCTGCAGCCATCGATATTCCCCGTGGGTGCAGAGTTGCTGAGCAGGTATTTTAGCAGCTCAGAGAAGGAGTGCTGATATACAATCCCTTCTGCTCTTTGGATTCCAACAAAGGATGTGGTCAAGGCAAACATGGCCATTGATCGTCAGCACTGTGGAGTCCAAAAATACAAAAATAAATAAATAAATGAGCAAACGGAGAACGGGGCAGGACGGTACAACATTCGCACCATTTGCTTACGAGGCAACGACATCATTCAAAGATCAAATGATAGGATTCACGGGGAGGAGAGGAGCCCAGAGTGGAGGAGAAAGCGTTGCCCTGTGATGTTGCCGGAGCTGATGATATCTATCATCTCCAAGTCAAGGACAATGTTACGGCGCAGCTCGATTGGCGTGTGTGAGTGATAACAGACGGGAGCACGGCAAGAGATTTATTTATTCGCCCCGGAAAAAAATGACAGGCTGTTTGTAGTGCTGAGTAAAAGAGCGGGAATAGAAACGATCTTCACACAACTGGACTGTTTACACACAGAGGAATTAGAGCTGACGTCACTGTGATTCTCACATTCATCTGGTTGTTGCCTTATTTCCAGCTACATTTGTTTACACTGTAAGATTAGACGATATATAAAAAAAATCAAGAAGACAAACCAAAAAAATGTCTTTTTTCTTTACATAAGACTTGAGCAAACTAAGGCTCGGGGCCTGTTTCCTGTTTCCTTTCTGTTTCCTTCTGCTAAAGGTTTAAATTCTTTGGTTATTTTATCATTAACGTCATTAACATTTGTTGCCTCCAGAAGGTATTTCACAAGAAATCCAAAAAAAAATCCTGATTGATGTATTAACATTGTTACATTTGTTCATTTATCTTCATTTTGAAGAACTCCCCCCTGTATTCACCACAACAACAACAACAACAACAACAACAACGATACAAAGCACTGATAAAATACCCTGAAACATTTCAATAACAATTTGTTTAACGCACTGTTTCCCAAAGACTGGGGCGCAGCCCTGAAGTGGGTCACATTTTTTTTTTTTGATCATCTTGCATTGTGTTTCCTAGAAGATGATAGTAATTTGGTCACTGTTTTTGCTCAGTCAACAATACATTGTCCTCGTTAGGACCATGTTTTAACAATATTGTCTATAAACTTGGTCTCCAAGATTTATACTTTAAAATGTGGGTTTTACATTAAATGGTTTGGACATGTCCATGTTGATGGATGCAGTGAGGGAGGACATGGAGGTAGTTGGAGTCAGAGTAGAAGATACAGAGGACAGGGAGAGATGGAAAACGTTGACTTGCCAAAAGGAAAGGAAGGAAACACTGATAGAAAGTATGGTTTTATTCACTTCTAGATCAAATATCACCAAGTGAAGTCCGTCAACGTTTAACAACATCTAATGTGCAGCTCATATAACCCAGCACATAAAACCATCGTTTATCATTTGTGTTTTGTGGAACAGTGATGTAAATGAGGCTGAAATTTAAATCTGAATTTGAATTCCTTCTTCTGTTTTCTCTCTGAAACAGAGGGGCAGGAAGTCAAAGTTGGAGAATACAACGCCATCGCAGACGTGTTGGACCTCAATAACAACTCCATCAGGTTCCAAGGTACCGTAATGTCCTCGCAGACATAAGTGACTGTGTAACAAATAGCAACAAATGTGGACGCAATATTACAATGTTGTCCATTTCACATGATGTTTTGTCAATTCCTCTTGCCAACGATGAGAAATAGAATTATTTTATGGAATATAAACAGAGTTTTAATGTAAACTTTACTGAAGCTTTTACTATTAACGTGTGTCATCAATGCAACATATTTATACCATTGGACAATACAGTATAAATAGGTGATGTTTGATTGATTTCAGAGTCTTAACCACTAACTAATGGAGGACAGTGTTCTGAAAAATATCATTATACCACACTCATTAAGGTTAATTACTGTACTTAAGTACTTAATTACTGTTAAAAATATACTGCACAATAAACATGTAGATTTGGCTGTGTGTAGATGTGCATGTAGTATGCATATATATCCATATAGACGGTAAATGTACATACATATGCAATACGTGGGCTTGGGCTGACAAGCATGTTTACTGGCGTGTTCAACCAATAAACTGTATGGACACGCTATATGAGCCAATAATGTATATGGGAGTTGTTATATCTGGGTGTATGTGTTTGTATTATATATCAATATGAATGTATAAGCGGAAAATATGTATGTGGTTATGCTAATACACATACACACACACACACCTAGATATACAATATATAAAATGTAATTCAACCTTTACCCAGTAGTGACATTGTGAAATATAATATGGTTATTATATAATTATTACCTAGTAGCTTAATAATACTACTAACATTAACCCATCCATCTACTCACAACCTACCTATCTACCAACAAACACTGTTCACTGTTATTGTTCTCTATTTTGTTGGTCACCGTCCTGCTACAGGAGCCTTAATGTATCTATCCGTCCATCCGTCCATCTCTCTATCCAGCTAGCTAGCTATCATCTATCCGTCCATCCATCCATCCATCTTTCTTTCTAAAGTTGGCTGGATAAGGAAGTCCATATTGAGAATACTTGGACTCAGTCAAAGTGACAGGTCATGTGGACCTGACCAACCCTAACCCATCTCTCCACTACAGATGAGACACCACTCACACTGGGACGGACTTCTTCTTCCTTCACTGCTGCTGTAAACTGTCCTCTCACCCTGTTCAATTATTTACGGGTCCATTTTTCACTCCAAGTGTGTTTTCCTGTGTTGACACACTTTGTAATTTGTTCAATCCCCCTGGCGATCCTTTCCTACACCACCCTTGCCCTAGATACAGAAACTCTGGGGCGGTACCATCTGAAACACTTGTTTCCACTTCCCTGACCACAGTAAGTGGATATGTGTAAAATGATGCCGCGGAAATCGATTGGCACGCTGGCCAGAGCAAAACAGTACAAAAGATAAGAAAGTGCCAGGGCGGCTCAGGACGATGTGACCACGAGGCTTTTACGATGCCTGATTATTATGATCGCAATGATAAACTTTTCCTTCATTCCGTAGGTGTTGAACCCCCCAAAGATCGAACGTTCGTGCGCTTGCAGCGTCGGCACATCAACGTGCCACTGTACAGCATCTTGTCCACCATCACCATTCTGGGGATGCTCATGGCCGGAGCCTTTTTGTTCTTCAATATCAAGAACCGCAACCACAGGTCGGTGTCCAGGAACTAAGAGGACGTTAGCTACGTCTTTGTCCAGTTTCCCCCCAAAGTAACAATATCTGGTTAAATGACCTGAATGACTAAGAACCTACACACACACAGACTAGGACTTTGGTCCTAGGACCTTGTAAACTTGTACTTGTATTTTTGGACAGAATTTAAGAGGCCTTGATTAACCACCCAACATTGAAGGGTTGTCCTAGAGCAGAAAATACCCTCATGGAAATGGTAGAAAAGTCTTTATTTCATGGACAAAGTATAATTTTTCTTCCTGGTCTTGTGTTTGTAGACTTATCAAGATGTCCAGTCCTTACATGAACAACCTGATCATCCTTGGAGGAATGCTGTCCTACGCTTCCATCTTCCTGTTTGGTCTGGATGGAGGCTTCGTCTCTGACAAGGAGTTTGAGACACTGTGCACAGTGAGTCTTCTTTTTAACAATATGACCATTTGATTTTGATCTATTGTAATAAATACAACAATGAGAGAATATGTTGCAAAACTGTGTAAATGGTATGTCTAAGACAGGCATGGGCATTCTGCACCAACCACATTTCACCAATAGATGGCAGAAAAGAGGTTGAAAGAATTTTTAGGTCCAATTTCGCCTGGCAAATGTCTGGTCTTGTGAAATATGCTATGAAGCACAAATTCAGTGGAGTGGTGTGGTCCGAGAAAAGAACAGGAGAGAAACATCAAAATGCCTGATATCAAAAATAAATATATGACTAAAGAAGGAGGCAAGAAGCCAAGGATTGAAGTAGTGACAAACAAAGAAAAAAAACTGATTTCAGCATCAATCAAACGGTGTCCTCACGATCCTCAGCGCGGAGCCTCGGGGCAGTCTTACTTACGGAGTTTTGATTACCGTCAAAGCTGCTTCCCACTGAGATACACCTCCCTGCCAGCCACACACACACTCAGCACATTCAGTCACCTAAAGCAGGGCTCACCTCACGCTGCCACCACCTGGCCACAGCAGAGCCCGTCACTCCAGACAAGGTTGTGCTGCACAGATGCGCAGAGGTTGGTTGTTCCATCCACCATCAATCAATGTTCTGGTCTCCTTGAGAATAGAGGCAGTATTTGTTTGGCCCAGCGCTGAGCCCCCGTCTGACTTTATTGCCTCTCAGAGAGGAGACAGTGTCACGACAAGAGGAGCAGGTGTAAACATGTGGAGGCTTTTGCCGTGCGCCGAGTAAAGGAATTCACCGAGATGAAACAGCTGCGGCGCCTCCTGCAGTACACAAAAGTACGATTCATGTTTTCCTCCCGCGGCGCTTTTTTCCCTTTTCATTTATATTCAGATGCGATGCTCTTTAAGACACTTCAGCCGCGTCCTTTGTCCCAGAGCAGCGAAAGGTCCACATTTTGTATCTCATTATAATGACATGCTCACAGGATTGTGACAGCCGTCCCAGTCCAAGTCCTTCTCCCACTGTCGAGACACTCGGGAATAAAAATATGTCTGACGTCTTCTTATTTCTCACAAATGCAAATGCAGCCTTGATCACAGCGTAAAAGCTTGACACAAGTCGATGTCTCCCTGCCGTCTGCTCAGGTACGGACATGGATTCTAATCGTGGGATACACCACAGCCTTTGGAGCCATGTTCGCCAAGACCTGGAGAGTCCACGCCATCTTCAAGAACGTCAAGATGAAAAAGAAGGTATGCGATTTCTTTTTCTTTTGGTGAATGTATATAATGTAAATAACAAACAAAAATAGTTCTTGTTTCTAAACACCAGGTTTGTGGTCCAACTGATGGACAAACTGCTGCGATGATGTCACAAGTTGTGAAAATCCAGAGGATTATTGGCCAAACTGTGTAGGTTGACAGGAAGGATTTAAAGTTCCTGGCTTGATGAATAGATCATGATAAATAGGATTGTACTGTGGTAGTGATGCAGTCGTTGGACCAACCACTAGAGGGCTGCTGGTTTAATGTCAACTAGTTGCTAAATACCCCAGGTTGGATTCAGGAGGGAGAAATAAAGTGTTTTAGTTTACCTCCATCTGATTTGTCCATTTCACTGACCCAGTTCTATAAATTGGTCCCAGCCCGTCTGTCTCTCTCACCCACTCCCAACCCCCTCCTTGTACATTATATTTGAGTAAGTGTGGCTGGTCGACCGACCAATGAGTGAGGAAGGAAGGAGCGAGAACACAGGACAGGCCAGGGCACAGGACAAACAATGTCACACAAAAGGTAACAATACTGGGGTGGACACAAAAAAACTAGGGCAGTGCACAAATAAAGTTGAAGAACATCCAAGTTTAATTGGTGAGATTGAATGGTCAGGTCAGAACAACTATGTCTCCACAGTAAAAAAGATGGGCTTTATTTGAGAAGCATGAGTTTCCCATGTACCATCTCAGCCACCGGGGGCGCACTGATGGAGCGGGGTCAGACTGTTAGTGTGATGAGATGGTCAGGGTTGTGTGTTTATGATTGTTCAGCAGAGCACAGGAAACTAGGCTAACATTGATGTTGTTGGTGTGCAGACAGACAGACAAACAGACAGACAGAGTAGACGCCTTAGATCAGAGGTGGGCTACTTTTGGATTCCAGAATTGGACACAGGGGCCAAGCCAAGAGCAGAAAGATGGAGCGTTAATTGAACTAAGATAAATGGCATGTGAAAAGCCTAAAATGCTAAATTTCTAATAGCCTTTCTAACGCCATCTACTGGGGAACAGCAGGTGTGGCAGGAAAATAGCAGAAGTACAGTATGATGATAATACAAATAAATGATTTCATTCGGACGAGGTCGGTGGGCCCCAATAAAAAGCTTGAGGGGCCTCATCCAGCCCCCAGGGGCCTTAGTTTGCCCATGCCCGCCCTAGATAGCTTGTGAGCTAGCTAGCTAGCTAGATAGAGAGACACAGACTTCAGTAATCCCAAAGGAACATTGATGACATTTGTCTTCTCTCAGACCGAAGAGCAATAACGTCAAACATATTCAACATTGGATTAGTTTTGTTTGGAGAACTCACTCACACGACGACAAACTTCTGACCGAGTGCCAGAGTCAGGTTGGGGGGGTGTTAGTGTGGGAGGGGGGACACATTCAATTCTAAGCCGTAATTTCTTCAATGGAGGTGGAAGAGCACAACCCCCCTACCCCCCATCTTTTTACCCCACATCAAAGCACACAGACTGTAAATCCTTGGTGGGTTCAATAAGGGTTCCACTGCGTGGACTGCGGTCAACCCTCCATCACTAGTTAAAGACCTGAGTGTCACGCCCAGCTCTAAGGGGGGAGGGGGGGGGGCGGTTTGTCAGTCAATTACATACAGTCACAGCAAAGACCTTCTTCACAGTAAACAGCTCTTCACTGCTGCGGTTCCTTGGTCCATCACCCTTAAATATGAGTCACATAAAACACTGGAACCTCAGTGGAGGTTCTGGGTCATCCGTGTCATTGCCCAGATGATCGAAAGCACAATAGGGACATGGGATTGGGCCCAGTGCTGCCAGGATGTGGCTAAAAGTCCATACTGTTTAAAGTGAATTATCAATATGTAGTAACTGTAGATAAACCAAGGCCCGGGGACCAGACGCAGCCCGTGACCATCGTGGACTGCATCTACTCTCTTCTTCTTAATCAACAGGTTGCTCCAGCTTATGTCTGAACAAATGCAATATTTCATCACCACTTGCTGGTCCTGCTTCCCCATCCCTATCACTTTGCTTCTTCAGATGGTAATTGGCTAAGGGTGGTTGTTGGTTGCTGTTCCCCCCTGGTGGTCACATCTTCACTGACTGACACGACACATACAGTATTAGTTCAGGCGTCTTCTTTTGTAATTCTGTCACTCGTTTGCGTTTTAAGGTTTGTCATTTTTTGATTTTTGGGCCCTGCTCTGGTGTTTCCTTTCACCTTATGTTTTTGTTCTGTTTTTATTCTAGTTATTCTAGTAGACTAAAGTAAGTGTAGTAGGACCAGCTAGGATTGGACAGGACTCAAATCTGGCCCAATCTGGCCCTTTTTTGGTCATTTTACTGACCGAAAACATCGAAAATACTGTACATGATGATATGACACAGTCATTTTCCACAGCTGGAGCAGCAGCCGTGAACCAGAGCAGAAAAATAACCTTACTGCGGTGCAGACAACACATATTTCCTGGCAGTAAAGATCTTGCCCTGTGTGACCGGCGTTGTCATTGCTCAGACTTGTAGGGGAAACTAATAAGTTCAGGACCTCGGATCGCAGGGCATTAAATCACCCGGTGCACAGTGATCTACAGACTATTACAGCTGTGCAGAGTGAACTTGGTTTGGAAATAAGAAATTGGAGAGAAATTCACCGAGAAAGAAATGTATTTTGATTGTAGTCTATGCAGACTGAGGAAAACATCCAGGTGGTCTTTCTTCACTGTTGCTGTTCTATTGAACTGTCTTTACGTTTCAGAGAAGAAAAAAAAACCCTGATTATAAATGTATGTTTTGTAAAATGAATGGATGGTTTATTAACTGGCACTTTTCTAGGCTTACTTTTTTAAAGTAATTTGTCCAACACTGCTCAGAAGGACAAAAAAGTGTGGACACCCCTGCCCTAAATCCACAACCTGCAGA
The DNA here is from genome assembly GCA_016785265.1 of Paraplagusia blochii. NCBI lineage: Eukaryota > Metazoa > Chordata > Actinopteri > Pleuronectiformes > Cynoglossidae > Paraplagusia > Paraplagusia blochii. The sequence continues at coordinate 354,585 of JAFBJS010000287.1, read as the reverse complement.
GGTAAATATAGAGATTAGAATGTTCCCTCAAGAATGATTGAAGACGGTTGTTTTAGATTTGTCCAACCTGGCATCCCGTCTTGCCACCGGCTATTAAACATCCATTCCACATCCGACCTGCTTTGCATCTTTGAACTGGCCTGCCGTCGAGGGCGAGAACAAACTCCGCACTTTGCCAACTTCAGCACGCTGCCAAACGCCATCAAATGACAGCATATAAAAAAGTCTCTCCCTTCATCGCTCTCCTCCTGAGCCGAAACCCAGGGATGAAAAGTCCAGGAGCAGCGGGCTGCATCTGGACTGTGTGATGGTCTCCAAAGCCATCTCTGCCCGTGTTTCCTGACCTTTTCTTTGATCCACAGTTTCAGACTGTCAAATGCTATTATAAATAAAGATCACAAACAGGTTGGCGCTTTCATCTTTATAAAGTTCAGGCTACAAAAGAGGGGGTTTTAGTGGTTAACCGCAATATTGACTCCTGTGGGGTGGATCTGCACAGCACTCCTGTGGTCACAAACTTACACATTTACATCCGTTGGTGGCATTTCATTTGCTGAACCCATCTCCTGAGGACAGAGATTAAAATGGCCCTCGGGGGAAAAAAAAAAAAAAAAAAAATCAGGCCAGGATTTACAGTTCAGCTGATTTTGTATTGTGCTGGATGAATAACAAGTCAAAGTCGTTGTAATCAGGTCTTGATTATATGTTTGAATCAGTCCAGCGGGAGTCTTGGTTCTGAGATGGGGCCAGAATCACTGGCTTCATGTAATTACAGTGGTCAATGAGAACTGTTGTGTTGTGGTGCAGCTCCACCACTAACACTGTTCCACAGCATTTGGAGGTGTGGGTTATTGGGCTAATGAAAGCATCTCATTTTCCTCTCTCTTCCAGATCATCAAGGACCAGAAGTTGCTGATTATTGTTGGCGGGATGCTGCTAATCGACTTGTGCATCCTTATTTGCTGGCAGATTGTGGACCCACTTAAGAGGACCGTGGAAGAATACAGCCTGGAGGTTGGTGGACCTTCTTCTTTTTACCCAAGCAGGAAAGGCTGGAGCCTGAGCATCTTCATTATGCTTGTTATTTTGGGTCAGGATGTGAGCCATCGCTGCCTCCTGTGGTCGTCTCTTAACCGGACGTTTGCCAAATTGGAATAGAGAGATGTTGGCAAGGCGTCGTGGAAGAGAGGCATTTGACAGCAGGTTCTTTTTGTTGGGGAGATGACGTGTGTGTGTGTGTGTGTGTGTGTGTAGTAAAAATACGAGTGCTAAGCTGCACTGTTGGTTTGCCTTTGCTGATGAGTAGACAAGCTTAGTGGGTCCGTGTAGAAACTACAGGTTATTATTATTTATTAGCGATACAGTGATTTCCAGGGTGGCTTCCAGAACGTGTGTAGCTATTCCCTCTGACGAACCAATAGAATTATTCCTCTGCAGCTTAGATTGAAGTAACTGTTTTTGTGGACTGCAGACTCTAGATGCTGCTAAGTGGAGGTTCACCCCTTGAGAATTGTCCTCAGAATCCTATATGTAGGTCACAAGACTGCTAACTACCTCCCAGAGGCCCCCCATCCTTAGAAACTGGGGGCCGTGGTTGGATTCCTATTGACCGTCTGTTACAGACGGAGGTCATCAGAGGCCGCTGCAGGAAAGGCAGCTAATTATAGTAGAGACCATTCATTTGATGGTAAAGAAGGGAAACTGTTTATCTGCTGCTGGCCAGGAAACATCAAGGCATTTAAACAAATGCTTTGTGCAGAGATTCTCTGCTGTTATGTGAATTGTTTATTCATTGACATTTTTTATGACATTTATTTTGCCGCTGAACAAAAGTGAATACTATAAGGTCAATATGCCTTTGCCTGGTTTGATGAGTTGACTGTGCGGTGCTACTGTACATTTGTGTAAAATATTGTTGAAATGATCTTGGTTTAGACTGTACAAGAACAAACATGAAGCTATTTTTGACAAGGTTGTCTGAATTTTTGGAAACCACGGACCTTCTGCCGAACAACATTGTGTGATTGAGTACAGGAAAGGACAAACGTTTGGACTCACGGGCTACAAAAATAGGACACGGGGGCTTGGTTAGCAGCTGAAGGATTGAAGCCTTCATGTGAACTAAGATAAATGACATAGTATTCTTCTCAATGCCATCTTTTGGGAAAATGTGGGCAGAGGTGGAATTGCAATACAAAAATATGTTCTATAATTTGGGAAAATGTTGCGAGTGGGATTCCAAAGCTGAACGGGCCACATCCGGCCCCCGGGTCTTAGTTTGACCACGACTGATCTAGTAGATAAAGCTAGTAGATAAACCTTGACTAAAACATTCCGCCACTGTACTTTTCCTCATTATGTTGTATTATCGTACATTATGTCTCGAAGTAGAAAGTAAAGAGAAAAAAGTTTTAGAAAACACCAACATACACTCCTAGTGGCCGATGAAAGAACAACTTTTTTTTTTCTATTAAAAGATGAAAATGTAGGATGATTAACAATCTAAGAACAGTCAGGAGCCATTTGTATTGGTCCCAGTGGTTAATGAAAATATCCCAGAGGGGGAGCTCTGCTCTCTGAGGTACGGTATCCTACTAAAGCCCTACTACAGCATTCCCACCCTGTGTGTGTAACTCAGTGCATATATTAACAGCTCCAAACAAAGCCAAACCCCAGTGCTGTGATAGCCACTTATATATTTAAGCCTGCTTGCCTAAAGGGCGTAGCAAAGCCTTGCATAACGTATGAATGTTGCCAGTGCTAGTAGTCAGGTCCTCCAGGAGTTTTCTCAGTTGCTAAATCCGAGGCCAGGGGAGGATTCTGAATATATTAAGTAGTCTGTTGGAGCCTGCTACTCTCAGGGGGCCATGGATCTCCATGCCTGGCTGAAACAGGACCTCCTTGTCTCCCCACTCTCAGAGGTTTTCCAGCAACAGCAGAATTAGACCCCTGGGGTTCAACATGTGGAAAGAGACAGTCTGAAATTCCACTGTCAGATGGGACCCAATACCCACATGGCAAAAAAAAAAGAAAATTGCAAAGCTGATGATGGAGCGATTGACAATTTAGATAAATATTATATTTGCTGCATGAATAATAAAAAAAGACATTCATGGAAAAATGAATAAACATCTTGTGCAACCAGAGATGGAGCGGCGTTTGAGCAGAATGTTAACACTGCTACAAATAGCACTAGCTCATTGATTTTAATGAGGCGGCTCCATTGGCAGACAGATGCAACCATAAAATACAGCCTTGTTGAACAAAGACGTTAATCCTTGTAACGCTTTAATAACAAGACGAGGCTACACACTAGACAACCAGCGTTTTAACCATTAGCAGTAAGACACCCAGGTAAAGTCACCTCTTCTGACTGTTTTTGCTGCAAACAGACAGTTATGGGAAGCGTGGGCCTGTGTGGGCGGTGAACATGTTGGGTGACCACTGCACTCAGAAGCGAGTGTGTCCAGCTCTGACTCCATTGTGGTAATTGGTGTAAGGAGAAGGTCCATTAGAAGCCTACTAGGCTGTGAGTTGCCACATCGACCCCAGCTTCGCCTCCCAACGAAAACCTTTCCTACATCCATTGTATTTTGTTCTCAGCATAGCTTTAGCCTACTGCTAAAATGTCAAAAGTTAAAACATCGCTAAAAATACAGCTTTGATAGTTTAGTATTCAAGTATTTTCATGTCCCCCGAGCCTAGGTGGCCTAATGGATAGGGCACCGGCCTCCTAAGCCAGGGATTTTGGATTTGAGTCCCATCTGGGGTGGAACATTTGGGCAGTTGGTGGCCCACTGGTTAAGGAAGTGAACTTGTGTCCGCAACGCCCCCGACTCGAATCCCCTTGCTGCTGAGGTGCCCTGAGCATGGTAGGCCCACAATGCATACTTTCTCGAGGGATTAATAGAGTCTAAAAACAATGTCTAAAATGTGGTTTATTGCATTATTTTGTGTCAGTTGGTGGTATTTCTTAACCCTCATATATCAAATATATTCTGGTAACTTGATCAACTGAGAATATCTGTCAAAATTCCCAACTGTAAAGTGTTCTCCCAAAGTTTTAGTCAATAAACCCTTTCCAGCATATGTATAAAAATCACTTTAGAATCCAGTTGGAAGGCCCTGTGTGAAAGACCTGGAGGAAAAACATGGAGGCACTCGTAAAGCAAAGTCTTATTGCTGCCTAAAAAAGCCAGTTCTGCATGAAATGCGTCGTCATAAAGAATGTGCAGATTTCTTTTGTTAACTGGACGTGGTAGCCAGATGAAACAATGATAGGGTTCACGTGACAGACTTTCCCTGCAACCTGTAGATCATAACTCGAACTCTGACATCATTAATGATCAGTTGTTTTTACACCACAGATATTCAGCAACAAATCTATCTGGGTGATGCAACTCAGAACTCCACAAAGACAACTGTCTTAACGGCTGCTCCCAGAATCCCCAGTGTCAGGAGCGTACCCTGTTATGACGTGTAAATCTTCAGTCAGCAGTACATTAACCCCGGGTTGGCGGTGAGTGACAGGTTTCTCCCCGGAGATTTTCGAAGAAAACCTTTCATTAGAATATGTGTGAGGTGTAGGCGGGCAGAGTTTCAAAGCTTTCGGTGACCCGCGGCACATCTCCTCCACATCTGAGGGAGGCCAGGATTTCTCCACGCTACTGTGAGGCAACTGTCTCTCAGTCTCTCTCTGTTGCACCAGGAGTAGCAACGAGTTCACACCGCAGTGTGTACTAGCTGTACCCAGGAGTAAGTGCAATGACAACTTGGTGATATTGAACTGTCACGGTGCCACCCTGTGTTGTAGTGGAGGAAGAGTGAAGCCCCTTTGCTCGAACCCTCTTCCTGCACATCACCAGGGATTAGGGTTTAATATTTTTCCCCAAAAATGACAAAAATCAAACCCGGGAAAAGACGAGCTATTTTCCGGGAATCCTGGGATTTATTTATTTATTTATTTATTTTGTACTGTACCCTATTATAGGCCTTATCTAAATATCATTCAATTATTCGTGCCAACCTGCATTGTACAAGAAGTAATGACTATTCTAGGCTCCAGTTAGTGATGCAAAACAACAGGTTTCATGTCCACAGCACCTTTAAAGGCTCATCACTAGGGCAGGTTCCTTTGTAAATCATCTTGAAAGACTGGCCAACCCTTTCAGCCTTCATAATATTTTTACACAAATCCAAGCAAACTATTTCATGACCATTTCTTAATACATTAGACATGTATCTTAAACTCAACTAAGGTCATGATTGTAGGCTGAATCGTCTGCAAAAGAGGAAAAAAAAGCCGTCGCTCTCCTCTGGGAAGCGACTGGGGAAAAGACGAGATCATTTGGGAGTTCAGTCTTTGGATCTTGACAAGGGACAGACCCCGGGGTCTAGTTCAATGGCAGCCTACTGTCTGCAGTTCTAATTACATTATGGAGAAGACGGCCTTTTACCAGATATGACTAGCGACCTTGTCCATCGTCTCTGATGCGCATCAACTGCAGCCTTCTCTTCCAAATTGAATCAAATCTGAAGACAACGTCTTCCAAACATCTTTTCTCCCTCGATTCTCGAGGGCAGTGCTCTAACCCCTAAATCCTGACATGACACGGAATATCTGTGTATATCAGTGTCTTCTCCTCCGGGAGCCCATTCCTCCCGGAACGTTCCGAGAATACTGATGGAGACGTTGGGCTGCAGTGAGCAATTAGAGCCATTTTGTGGCTTTTTAATAATTGAGCATTTGTTAATGGTGTGAATGCTTCAGCAGCAGCAGCACAGACTGTTCATTGCCATCGGATCAGGTCGGCAACACGGACCCAGACTGCACCGACTGATGTGATGCTCACGTGTGCATCATGCATGCATTGACGTGTGTGTGTGTGTGTGTGCATTGCTCATGTTTCCATTTGCTGCTCAGCCTGTTTGCAATGACCTTGTGTGTACGTTTTTATCTGGTGCGTAGAACCGTACGTGTTCGCCGTGGCATAGATATGTTTTTATACTCATGGCATGAATGTTTACGTACATATTAACCCCCCCGTTTGGTTCTGGGCATTGTCTCCTGCATAATGAAGGACAAACTGTCAAGAAAAGGATGATTAGCATTCTGGTGAATCCTGCTGCAGAGCCCTCCACTCCACACTCATCGTACCTTCCCTCCTCTCTCTGTCTCTCTGCATCCCTCCCTCCCAACCCTTGTCTTCCCCAGCTTGTAAGCGCTGCAAGCATCTGCAGGAGGGCGAGCTGCAAAAGAATATTGCAGTGTGGCATCACCATGGCAACAGCCATGGTTTCTGACATCTGTAGCGTGGAGGAGCGGCACTTTTGATCAGACAAAAATAGCAACTCCAGGGCACTCGTGTATGAAAACACATTCTGAGGACATGTTAAACATTCATGCACTTCCACAGTCTCCTGCCTACAGGGAAACTTCTCCGTCAGCGCCGCAGCACAAAATGGGTGCAGTGTTCTCCCATTCCAAGTCGCACTAGAATATTTAACAGCAAAAGTTGAGGAATGAGCGATCGCCATCGCTGCCTCTGTCATCTTCATTTGTAGTAAGAAGCCAGGAGGAGAGGGAGGGGAAGGCGAGGTTCACCTGGTCCTACTGTCATATCAGGGAGAGGAGAGGAGGTCATTACACTGTGTGACTCACTGCTGGAATATAATAGGTGGAAATGAAGCTCAGCCCCAGTTCAGTTTACCTTTATGACTCATTCATTCATTCATAATTCTCTTTACTCATCCTGGTTTTTTTAATGAACTTTTTTTTTTTCTTTGTAACCCAATTGGAGCAGTTGAACAGCAGCAGGTCTCAGTCATCCTCTGATATCACAGCGTCGTCTGACTCTGATCTTCTCTGGGATACTTTCATTCCCAGTCCAGTATGTGGGCAATTTCCTGCATATGCTGAGAGGGTTGGCCATTAGATTCTTGGAAGTGCCGTAGCATAACACTGTGGAAAAGTCTTCTGCCAGATACTGTATAAGCCAGACTTGACTACAATCTCATGTCCAAAGTTCTGCCAATGCTTCAACTCCAGGCATTTCTTTTCCCCAGAGATTCCAACAGGCAGCCTTAACAAGAAGGACAGAGTCCGTTTGCCCGGGACATTGGACCTGCCTATGTTTCTACTTTTTGCAGAAACTGCTGTAAGTGACAAAAAAACGGGTAAATCCCCCTCTTACATAACAAAATCCATTCTGAGACCAACGCTGAGTTTAGATCATTCACTTTTGACTTTTCCTTTAATCACCCCAGAGGAGTTCATCAAAGTTCATTAAAAACAACTGGTCTCCACTTCATCAAAGTAATCAGATCTGATCAATCTCCACGTTGACGGAGAGTCAGATGTTAGTTTGACAGAGTCAGGACTGGGCCACAGGGCTAAAAGGAGAGGGTTCTAACGGTGGAATCCAGTGATGGAGCACTGGCCCATTTGGCATTTGAGTCCATTCCCCAAACTATACAATTAATTTGTACTTTTTTTCCCTGCAGTATCCACATTTCCTCAAAAAGTTGCATTAAAAAGGAAACATCTTAGCCTCTAGGCAATACTTTTCATGATGATAATCTTAGTTTGCAGAAAATGTACCAACAATTGTTGTCAACGGGTAAGAATATATTTGACCAGGCCTCGTTTAAAAGATGATCCTTTAGGGCACAGCCTTCAAACTCTGGCCCGTGAGATAAAATCAAATGTATAATCTATATGGCCCACCACTATGTAGCCTAACCTTACATACTTTCAAAATTTGTAATGTTAACAATGTATAATTTTTGTTATAGCACATGCATTTTGTTCTGTAGAGATTTACATTGAAGGTGATCTGAGAAGACAACAAAGAGACAGAATACTAATCATCTATTACAGTTTCTCGTGTTTGGATACTGATCAGCTTTGGTTGTTCCAGATTCAGTGTATCCACATGAACAAACACAATTTCATATCTGCAGAGAAGGGAAAACTTGCATGTTTATAGTTATATATATATATATATATATATATTGAGTTTGGCCCATGACTTCATGCCAGTTTTCAACCCTGGCCTGCTGTGAAATGGACTTTGTTCACCCTGTTTTAAAGGGTGAAAAAACCACAATAATTGTAACCATCTTAATGTTTCTTGAAGATATTTCATCATCCCATACTTCCTGGTTCTGCGCTCCCATTAACGCACAGGAAAAGTGGTACAAAGTCCTATTAGTTTAAATGGATTTTTTGACCGGTAGCAAATTGGTTCTGTGCTCCGGCCACTTTACTCCAGTTTGATCAACATGCTGCACGTCTTTATCAAAGCACACATTCTGTTGAAAGCCCACGTCCCTGTGTCCTCTCCTCTGTAACATATCTCCCTGACTACCATCTGAAGTCCTTCCAGGCAAACACATTAATTAAGTGAACCTCAGACTGAGATAAAGTTGTTGCCACTGCAGAAAACATCAGCAGCCTGAAGTCTGTAGTTTCCCCCAGTAAAGAAGAGATTTATCCAACCTTCAGTGTTTACTACAGTGTAATAAAGGCCTGATTGGTGGCAGAGGCAGCAGCACTAATTCAGTGTAACAGCTTCATGACCTGCTCCACCCCAAGTGATATTCAGTTGGACATCAAAATGATGGTTTGGAGTTTTTAAAACATGAATAACAAGTGAACAAGTGAAGTGATTTTGCCCCAATACTGCGAAATTGTCTAAACACTAAAATTTTGATATCAACCAATGCTGATAGAGGCCTGGAAGAAAAAAATACCCGTGAAAACCACAGAATCAGTATGAGATCAATTAAAAGAATTGAAACACTGCCATCTAGTGAGTAGAACTCTGAAATACAGCTGTTTATCCCCACATGATTTGTGAAAATCCCAGGCATTTTGTTTTCGGATTTTCATTAGAGGCAAAGCCGACAATGCTAACATAGGGCAGATAATCAGTCGGCCAGTATTATCACCACCACGATCTCCAGTTTTAGCAGTTCTCTGAGGATAAAACCTGAAACAGACGGCGCAGAACAACATCAACCACATTTTATTAATGGACTTTTCTCTTTTCATTGACTCTTTGTTTTTCCTCCAAGGCCAAAAAATGAAGTGTTGTGACCAACAAATAGGCTCCTTTGTTAGTTCTGAGCTACGCCCCGTCTGAGATCAATGTCTCGTTGAAGTGAACTGGGTCATTAAGGGATAACAACCAATCACCGCGGCCTTTCCTTGACGACCACCTCCCGACTCCAGAACAAAATGGGAGAAAGGAACAAAAGGGGATTTGCAGACAAACCACACACACACATTCCCCGTGATTTGTAGGACTGCAGAGCCGCCTGAGAGCTAGCCTATCGCAAACGATATAGGCAGGGGGCGCAATTGTTTCACAGCTCTAGCGATTTTATTATTTCAGCAGTGTTGAAATCAGTATTAATTACAGGCAACAGACTGGTAACCAAATCTGTCAGGACCCGACGGCTGGGACAATATATAGCAGCTCATGAATGTCCTAAAGAGTGGGACGTGCGTGAAGGTACAGTGGATGTGTATGTATGGAATAGAATACTGCTTAGAAATACTTGATTTTCCACATGTTTCCTTCATGTAGGAAAGTTCAGCATTAAAACAACATCCAGGACAGTTGTACAAAGATGAGACTGTTCTACAGGAGACCATGACTGAACTCATTCATGAGTCTCTCTCTCTCTCTCTGCCAACCCCATTCTTCATCTTTTTTGTTGAACAAAATATCCACAAAAAAAAAACTAAATCACCCACTGAATTTTCCCAACACCTGCATCTCTCGCTTTTCTTCCACTTTTTACCCAATCTTTTATTTCCACCACCTTTTTTGCTGCTGCCCTGGAATACAGTTGCTAAGCAACAGCTGATTGAGCATGAGTGGTATGCAATTGACCAATTAAAACCTCACAACTCCGGGAAAACCTTCTAGAATATTCTCTTCCATATTCTGCATGTAGGCATATTAACCCCTTACTTGGGTTCAGCAGTTCAGAGTCGGACTTTGAGTTAAGTCATGACATCATTCAGTAAAGACATTTCTTCGTAACCCTCCACCTCTCCTTCTAATGAATTCCCCACCATCTCGCAAGACTTTGACATTGTCTTTTCCAAGGACACCTTACAGTAACAGTCGTCCAAACTTCCTTTCAAGGTCAGATCTATTAACGAAGACAAACTGCTTCTTCCAGGCACAACCTTGGAGAATCGCTGGCTCTGGTAGAGCAGCTCGGTTGATTGGTTTGTTGGCAAGATCTTGCCAATCAACCACATATGTACATGGAAATGTCCCCTAGTGGTATTAAAACAGAACAACATGCTTGAGCATAGTTGTTCCGTTGTATCCGTTGAAGTGATACTAGACACATACGTATATTGATGGTCTCCACGACTGCCACACAAATCACACTGCATCAAATATGTTGGATAGCTCCGGTGACACGGAAGGCAGCAGGGATTGGATTGATCCAGGAATTCTGATCACTTTATCCCCAGTGTTGTTCCTTAACCCTTAGCAGTCGTCATAACACGTTATGAACACTGCGGATTTTTCGATTCCCTCCGCTCCCAGCAACGACTGCCTCTTCCTACGCCCTTCTCTCTTATCGGTTTTCACTTTTCTGACTTTCTCTTTTTGTATCTCTCTTCATCTGTCTCCATTTCATCGCAGTAACACCCTCTTCCAGTGACCAGACACATCCATCAATTTTCCTCCTGCTCTCCTCCACCACAGCCCGGAGGATTCTATTATAGCTGAGCGGCTGACAAACACAGGGAGAAAGGGAACCAGAGACACAGACAGCTCTATCCTGTCTCGCTGGCAGCCATAGATATGATTAGAAAGATAGTGATGCAGTTTTTGATGAGGCTGTGACGCTGATGGTGAAGTGATGATGATGGAGAACCACAGGCAGCAGGGTGATGATAATGATCCCATTCTACAACTATTTCAATTTGAAATGACACACAAGAGTGGTTCAGGTCCGTGTCCAAATTAATCTGCATCAACACAGAGGCCCCGGGTTTTTATCTGGCTGATGTCCAATGTCCTCTGTCCATTTCCACATTAGCTCTGCTGATAAAAAGCCATTGGACTTCAGGAGCGGCACCTTGTGTAGCTGCAGATGCTATCAGAGTCCATGGTAACAGTCTTTTTACCCGATGAAACAGCCAGGATTTTGCTTTCAGCTTCATTCATCCATTGAAACTTAGACTCAGCCTTGGGTTCCTCTAACAAACCTTGTTTCTGCAGGAAGGAAATTGGTATTTTTTCATCCAACTTTTATAAGCACAATGATTCCCAACCACTGAGCCACGGACCAGTACCGGTCCATGTGTGAATTGGTTCTGGGCCGCAGAGAAATAATGTCTCCTTTTGGTCCCATCTGTCTATTCCTTCCACTTGATCCATACCCATATCAACTAAAGAACTGACCAATAGAATGGCTAGGATTCCATCATCAATAAAGCAACTATATTTGATTAGGAAATATTTTCTCAGTGAAGACAACAACAATAAACTCAAAATGATAACTAACTTTTTATACTGATCTGGTAGCAGAAAATTATAGGCTGTGGGCACTTGGGAAATCCATGTTATGCTCATGCAGTAGGAAGATTTTATAGGTCGGAAAATATTTCAGAAAATGGAATTTTATTACAGGGTATTACTCAGCCACAACTTGTAAATGAGTGACCAATACTGTTCAAACAAGTACATCTCAATCAAGGTTAATCAAGGTTTCAAAGATGTTGAGGGGATGAGAGGTCGGATGGAATCGTTTCTTTTTTATTTTAAAAGCACCATTCTGGTTTGAAAGAGTAGCTAAGAAAGTTCTCCAGCAGAACGACGGCTCCTTGAACAAACGGAGAGTAATTATACAAAAACACATTGAGACTAGCTTCTTCTTCTGGAGTACTCCTCCATGCACCCACGCTGCTGTTCTACCCGTGGCGAGGGCCACAGCACAGGGTCGGGATGGCGAGCGGTTAATTATGAAAACCACAACTCCCACATACACACGGTTATAAAGACATCAAACACAACTAGAGCACCAAGGTCAGACAGTGATGGGGAGATGAGAGCTCTGTCTCTGCCACTGCTTGAACAAAGTACCAGTGCTACCTCAGCAGTCTGAGGCCGGAATACAAATACACTGAGGCAACTGGAAGTGAGTCATTTCTCACAAGACCTTGGGAACGATGGCAGGACAGGGACAGAGATAGAGACAGGGACAAGGAGTGTGATGTTAGCGAGAGGAAGAGCAAGAATGGAGGAGTTTCCTGTCACTGGGCCAAACATAACAGGGAGCTAAAAATATTAAAAGAGATTAAGTTTGGGGATGAGAGGCAGATTAGAGAGTGAAGGGGTGGAGTGTGATGCTACGTATCCTCACATCGTCAAGGGTAACACTGATTAGGAGGAAACCTGTGAATCAGGTGATGTCAGGAACAGGTCGTTAACTACAATGACGCTGCAACGAGCTGCTGGCATGAAACCCAATGAAGTGGAGTGAGGGAAACGGACGCCGTTGTGTCCACAAACAAGATAAATATTTACGCAGACAACAGCATTTGTCCTTCGCAATTAACCCATCGTGAAACAACCCAGTGAACTTTACTGCATCCGCAGGGCTTTCCATGCAACACAAAAATGAATTCAAACTGGCAACTCTCCGATCATGTTAACTTTAAGCAAAAATACTAAAAACAAGACGCATTTCTCCCACTTCCTTAATGGAAAGTGTGCTAACAGTTTCTCCTCCTGTGCTCATTACCTCACAGTGCCGCAGCATTATCTGAGCACATTAGCAGAAGTGTCATTATCTTCCAGGGCTGCCACCCCCTCCCCAGCCTCGTCTCCACCACCTTTTCCAACATCCACCCTCACTGATAGCCATCTGTCCGGTAATTAACCTGACTGACACACTGAAGCACTGACTGCTTTAGTGCCCTTGAACAAACCACTGCAATTGTCTTGTGTGCGTGTGTGTGTGTGTTGGTGCCTTTGTCCTCGTGCCTTTTATTTTGCTCACCTGCATTTTACTTGGAGTTAGACTATGTCTAGCTTTTGGCCCCAGGTCTGAACTACAGTACTGGTCTGTCCTTCAGACCGGATCTGGGACAACATTCCTTGCTGTGATGTAGTGATGCAGTGGAGATCAATCTACAGTTTGGTGTTTCTGACATAAAAGCTAATATCACTGCTTTGTTTCCTGGGGATAAAGGACAAAAATCTGTCTGTGGGTCCAGGTGTCCCACATACTGTATGTGGTTTTGCTAAGATGTTGATGTAGATTCTTCATCATCCAAGCCATGGTCAACAAAGGTTTTCTCAGGCAACTGCTCAGTAGGTTTTGTGGAAAACACTTCACCTCCCATCCAAGAGCTTCAGTTTCAGTCCAGCAGATCTCTCATCACAACTGGATGAGAGATCATTACTTCACTAACAGGGTACTTCCAGTGTCAGCTCGGTACTGGGTTTGTTTTACTACAGAAAGTATATTTTTTTCTGACATTGTTATTTTGATATTTCACTGTCTTTATAAAGTGAACCTGCAGTTTCAGAACATTCAATCTGCCAGTGGAGCTCCAGGCTGCATGGATCATTTGCTCTATACGTCAAGCTCTTTATAAATCCATAAATATGTATTGTTGTACAATTTATACCCGACAAGGGTGATGCCGTTTGAGGCAGCGTTTATGGGCTGACGCCACTCAGGCCCCTTTACTGTTCATGACATTCTCATTCATATGCAAACAATAACATTTTCGTTGCATAAACACTTTCATCGCCATCTACGTTCCTTCAGAGAGGCTATTGATTTTAAGCTCAGATTAAATGCGCTGCCGTGTCCTCGGAATGAGATTCACGTGGCCGCAAGAGTCTGATTGGACCAGGGGATCGATAGAAGGTGGCAAAGACAAGAGATGAGACGGAGAGACAGGCATCTTCATTACACCTATAAAAGGTGGTGGGGGGGGTGGGGGGGAGTAGCTCTCTGTTGCACTGCAGTCCCAACTCAGTTCACATCTGTGTGGAGTTAGAGTGAAAAAAAGCGCTGTGTTATATATTGAAAGTCAACAGGCAGTAATTCTGAAGAAGCTTCAATAATTCATCTGCTGTTGAATCTGTCATCGCCTGAATGTGACTAATGCATCAGTCGACTCAGGTTTAATTAACGAGGCCCAGGTTTTTAATTAATCTGCCTCCATCACACAAGGAATTCTATTCTCGCATTTAAGGATATTTTTCTCCTGTACGTTTGTGTGAACAAAAAAAACAAATATATATTTTTTACGTGGAGGCCAAAATGGTTTGACCAACGCTTCCCTAGAAGCGGCGCCATATGGGTCAATCATGTGGGATCAAAGTTAAAAGAAAGTCATCAATGTCTTTTATTTCAGGACACTTTGCTTTCAATATATAAACTTCTCTCACCAAAAATCACTGAATTTAAGGTTTAGTTTTTTTTTAAACACCATCTAGTGGAGAAAAGATGTATTCATTTGGTTTATTAACTTTTACGGCCAAACTTGCAGCATCTGGTCCTTGGACTTTTGGCCATGTTATAGCGTCACTTCTGAGGACATACTCTTTTCCTAAGAAAAACTAAGGACTAAGGACTCTGTCCTATTGGGGACAGTAATGGCTTAGTGGTTAAGGACTTGAACTGGGGTCCAGAGGGTTCCAGGTTTGAAATCACCAACTGCCAAGGTACCATTGAGGTCCACTGGGAATGACACGGTCCCCACATCGGCTGTTGATCAAAGCACAACGAGAAGGAGTCTCCAGCTCATTGGTCCATCCATGTTCCTCAGATGGTGACATATTCTCAGCTTGTTTGGCACTGGGACAGTTTCTCGTCTCAGGCTAAATCCAAACTAAACAAAACAAGTCCTTCATCACTGTCGACTCAACTCCAGCTTCTTTCTTAAACTTCTTACGGCTGTTTTATTTTCTGGCACGCTCCAACAGAAGATAAATACGTGACTTCATCTAATGCTGCCTGTACTTAGGATGAAAAAACACTTGGAGCACGAGTGTCTGTCCTCGAAGCCCGTCCAGCAGCCTGAGCCTGAGCAGGGTGCCGTATTGATATTTTTGATGTTGTATTTTAGTCGTGGTGAGTGATGGTTTCCTGACAGGTGGATCTTCCTCTGCGGGGACGGGCGTCGCATTTGTCTTGGGTGCAACTGGTTGCTGTCCTTGGGGAGGCAGGCAATGACAGATGAAGTAATTGACTGTTAAGCACTTATGGATTTACTGCCTGCTGCCGGTGGAGCGGAGGGCTGATCATCCCGCACTGTACACACACACACACTCACACACACACACACACACACACACAGTGTGATTTTTTTAAGATAAAGCGCATCAGCCTACCGTGCAAAAATACACAAACATCTTTAATGACGAGTCATTTTTTTATGGTAACGAGAGAGAGTTTGGCACGAGGCGCTGAGATCGCTGGTTTGCCGTTGGCATCAGTGGTCAAACATAAGGTGTTTTGTTTGTCAGAGCCAGGCTTCAGAGATGCCCCCGGGAGAGCCTGACTCACCCGGGCCTGGGTTGCGCATGTGCATGTATGCGTACATTTTCCATACACAGGGTGTGAGGTGTCGGCAGGGCTGTCCTATTAAGCCGCTAGCGCTGAACTCATTGTGTCTGCTCCTGCAGGCTGCTATTGATGCTCCCATCCCATCCCATCCCATCCCAGAACTTTCTCCTCCGTGCCCTCATTGCAGAACAGCGACCAGGTTCTTGTCACTTCTTGGTCTCAACGCGTGCACGTCCTCGTTTTCAATTGTGCTTTTCCAGCCGTGGCTGAGTGCGTTAGAGATTTTACACAGGCGTCCCGCTCGTCCTGGTCTCCTAAGGCACCGCGGGGCTCGACAGCATCACTGCATTTCTGCATCATTAGGCCGTTGCCTCGGTTAGAGTGAGAGGACAAATGCTACCAGCGATGGTTTTGAAGCGAAGAATAGGTTTACAACAGAGCAGTGTTTTACCGAGCGATGCAAACACACGGTTGACGGAGATGGGGATAGTGACAAAAATGGAAGGAGGGTTGAGGGAAAACAACAAGAGGAGACACTGGGGTGATAGAAGAGCAGTCCAGGGAGACATTGCTCTATTTTCAGAGTAAATTACGCATTTGAAAGTTCAGTTTTATTGTCTATCGAATAAAAAGAGAAAATTAGAATCAAGGCCGTCACCTTGCTGGTCGTAGGTCTCTTCGTGTTGAATTCTGAACGAGAAAGAACGCACGCGGTTTGGCTTGACCCGCCTAAGCGCTAAGTATAATGGATAAAAGGAAACTCCTTGTCCATCACTGCATACAATGAATGTGAATGTGAGTGGACAGCGTGATGCACCAGGGCAGCTGTGTGTGCCATGCTCAGTGTACCTGGCAGTTGGTGGATTGGAACCTGGAACCCTCCGTTCCCAGTTGGGTCCCTAACCACTTGGCCAACACGACAATAAACACAGTGCATGTAAGAGAGAGAACACAGAAGCTGAGAAATCGTCATCTGTGCTGAAGCATTCCTCGGCTCCATTCAGCACAAATGTCTCCAACTATTTCCCGGCAAAAAGTGGACAAACAACACCCGGTGGTCTCCACCTCCACCTCCAGCTCCATCTCCAACATGCTGCAGTTGACAGTGGTTCACTTGTGGGGGAACACAGCCAATTAAGCAGCCACAACACGGGCCTCAAAGGACTCAATTACTGCTCTCATTTTGCAAGGACAGAGGTAGAAGTGAAGCAGAGACAAAGAGAGACACATTCCTCAAAACACAAGGCAGCGTTTTCTACAGGTCCACAGCCCCCCCTCCTGGTCCAATTATAATATTGTAATGGAATATCATGATGATCCCGTGTCCCCACAGAGAAATGGTGTTCATTTGTTTGCCTACTCTGCCGGGGAAATCCTCGGCTAACGTTGTCCTTCTAAGTAAAGGATGACTAACGATGGCTCATGGTCATTGTCTTTGCTCTTATTGTCTTGAATCGCTCTTGCATTTGATGCTGTTATACACTGGAGCAAGTCTTTCTGTGCTGGTTTAGTTCTGTTCAGATAGTTTAATAGGATGGAATTTTATTGGAGAACTAATGGAAAACAATGGGACTTACTCACACATCCTGGCCCTGGTTTGTCTGACAAAGGATGTTGGGAAATGTAGTGAAGGATGTTGAATAACAATTAAAAAAGAAAAAAAAATGGAAGCCCATGTGGTTAACGACGGCTGGGTTTTATGTCAGTGTATTGTGGCATGTAATTACAGGCGTAACTAAAGGGCAGCGCCTTCACGGGCTGTTGGGGACTTGAGACGTATCAAAAATCATCTGCTGGAGAAGAAGAATGTGGTGAGAAGAAATCAAGACAGAAAAGGTCATCAGTGTCAGGAATGTCAGCCGTTGGAAAAGATTCCACTCTCAACAACCGGTCTCACACATCATCACTGTCGGTAAAGACGGTGTTGACCCATCAATACCAACCCAACCACTGGTTCCACACTTCACAGGTGAAGCCCAGGTCCAGCCAACAGGAGGCACCTGAAACACTCCTACCTCCTCACTCACAGGACAGAACTCCTGTTCCTCCACACCAACAGTTAGAACTGAAGAACTTAACTTAACTCTTTACCCTTGACCAGGACCTGGATGACTGAGAACCTTCATCTACGCCTTTAGACCCAGAAATTACTGAAATTCATCATTTGAGGAATGAATACTCCAACCCCAAGAAGAAGTCCAGCTGCTTCCAGTTAAACCCTTTTTGGACATCATGACCTGGACGATTGAGAATCTTCCAAGTCACCTGTCACATCTGTGTCCAGTGGCTGCTGTGATTGGCTGCGGCCGAAAGACTAAAGTATGAAAACAAAAAACTTTACACCTTTCTTCTCTCCACCTCAAGAGAGACATGGAACAAATGCTATTGGATTGTCCAACTGGAGTGGGTAAAGATGGAGGTCCATACTGTAATGACCCACCACCATTACATCACACCTGGTGGCTCCAATGAGAGCAAATGTAATAACATGGAGTTACAACTAAAGGACAGCAGACAGTGTCAATGCCAGGATATACTGTGGTATTTACATATTCTAATGAGGCCAATGTTCAGGGGAAGCTGCCGACACTAATGGTGCGTTTAGTTGTTAATAAATCAGCTGAGGCAGCTCACTGCTGGAGCCCATGGAGCTGCAGCACAGACTGTTATTATGATGCAAGTTCAAAAAAAAAACAACCTTTAAATGGGTGAATACGCTTGTTGACCAGGACTTTCATCGACTTTCTGTCTCTGAGGCAGTTTTACTGTCAAAAGCATGCAAGTATGTACATATATACACAGTATAAATATATATACTGTACATTGTTCCAACAGCTGTATGTTATTGTGAAAGTCACTAGAGGGCAGCATTGCAGCTTATTTATTTCATCCATACCCAGTGGTTTGTACAGAAACATAAATATCACCAGGCCTATATTGGTATCGGTAAATATTTTGGAAAATATCAAAATATTAGGGAAAAAATGAATCCCCCTAATATATTTACATATCTATAAACAAGAGAATAAAGTGATGAATCTTCAATAATCTGTAATCTCAGATGATTTATTTCAGAAAGTAAACTCTTTTTAATAATAGGATTTCACCTTTTGTAAATCCATAAAAGAGGAAAGTTTGAATAGTATTACCATTTACCATTACCAATACCATTTCACACTATAGTCCTGCCCAGAAATGCCTTTTTCAGCAGATTATATTTAGCAGCAGCCTGTTTCTACAGCAGGTTCCAGTCAAACTGCTCTGTGACAAATGTTAAATGTGCCGCTAGTAAAATAGATACATTTGAAGACTTCAGGGTGGGAGAAATTGGTGCATGCCCATGAAAATTCAGTTCCAAGAGCTTCAGGCAACACCACTGCATCACTTAGGAGTGTTGCTCTCAGTGGACACCTACATGTGCTTCTCACACCAGTCCTAACCTACACAGACAAACTGACTGCTTCACCTACGAGATGATCAGTTTGTGGCCTGAAAGTGAGACCTTCACATACTTCACATTCCATCATCTATTCCCATCTATTGTTTTTGAACAAGAGACAAACAGCTGCACAGAGACATGGTCTCAAAACATCAGTGATGCAACAAAAGGCAAAGAAATAACTATAAAATGGCATTTTGTCCCGATTTTTAACAGTAACGAGTGTCATTAATTAACCACACAAGTGGTCAGAGCAATTCTGTTCTGTTTTTATTGGCTTTTTAAGAAAAACAATCATCTCTACATCTCAATATCCAGTGTTGGGACTGACGTGTTACACATTACGTAACAAAACTATTTTTCTCAGCAACTAACGTGTTACTTTTCCCATTCAGTAACGCAGTTATTGTTACTGTGGTGTAAAGAGGCTGGTCACTCGTTACTATCTGTGGTCAAATGGACGGTTTCTGTGTGTCAGTGGAGTCCGTCTGCTTCCTGTCAGTCAGTCATGAGTGAAAGACGGCCGTCCACACTAACTGAACCCATGCGATTGGCTGGGCGGGTCTTCTCGCCTTATAGGGAAATAAAGAGTCTCGTACACACACACACGACCCGGTACAACAGCACACACTCACAAGCAGGACGACAACAAGTGTCATGTTGAGGTTATGATAAAGATGTCTGTCCAAATGTCTCCATTTTGTTCTTATTGTAGCAACACACAACACAAAACTTTGTGCTACTACTACTACTCTTGTTACTTTTATAATGTAGTAACTAGTAACTTAACCAGTTACATTTTCAGAGCAGCAACTAGTAAAGTAATAAGTAACTTAGCCAACACTGTCAATATCAAACAAAGATCTTTGGCCTGTTTTGTTGAACACAGCACATACTGTGTGTATCTGCAGGAATTTAGCAAAAAGACAAAGTGCAGTTAAGATTTTATATCCCTCTACTGCCACCTGTTGGAATAATTGTTCTGCCTGTCTCACAGAAATTGAAGTCATGCGTTCTTTTCTCTAAATTGTTAACCGGACCAATTAGGTGTAATTGGATAATTGATTATGACGCCACATCACTGAGCATCACTGCACTACTTTACTTCTAATGATCTTGATGTCACAAGCAATAATGAGGGAAAGCCTCATGATTTGACTCATTTGTATTTGAACAGCGTTCTAAATATTTGACGAGTATTTGCTGTTGTGTGAAAGTATCAGTTTTGACAGCTCTCTCTCTCTCTGTCTCTCTCTGTCTCTCTCTCTGTCTCTCTCTTCTCCCACACTCATTCTTTCAACTTTTCTCAAAGTTGTTTCTCTCTTTGGGGCCAACACTTCTGACAGCATCCATTTCTCTTCCTTCACCGCATCACTGTCCTTCCATCCATTCTCCGGCCCCTTTTTTCTTACACTATTAATTCCCACCTCCATCTTCCCGTCTGTCCTTCCTGCTCTTCTCTCTTCATCACACCCTTCATTTTTCATTTTTCCTGCCCGCTTGCGTCACTTCTTCATCCGCCCGCATCCCTCCAAAGACAAGCTGCCAGTTGCGGTGCCTGGTGCGGTCCTCCAAGAGTGATCCCGTTTCAGGGTTAATGCTGTGAAAAATGACAGTGAACCGGTACTATTACTGCCATCACCACCACTTTGGGGCTCTGTTGCCTGGCAACTCCCTAGACAGCTTCGCTCCAAAAAGTGAGAGTCTCTGTCTGATGTCTTGTTTTCCAGAGCCTGGGTTAATATGCAATCTAATACAACACCTCGGTTTTGACTTATCATCAGAAAAAAAGGAGTGATTTCAAAGAAATCTGAGTTTCTGGAGCATCAATAAAGACGTCTTAATGATGGGGTGGGAGATAATGCAGCCACAGGAAGCAGTGAGCTACTCTGACCCCATTATGGCGGCTGTAATGTTCACAGATGACATTGTAATTTGTAGTGGGAGTAGGCAGCGGGTGAAGAATGTGTAGCGGAGGAAGAGGCCTGGAGTGGAGAGAAGAGGATTAAAGTAGAGTAAAGGAGTGTGAATAAAAGTGAAACTATAGGTGCATCAGGTGAGGAAAAGTACTGGGGTCAAAACTGGGAGACGGGGAGGAAAGCCACAGAAATGGAGGATAAGCTTAAATAGTAGAGTAGTATAAATGAAGGGAGACAGTTAGACAGAACATACAGTCTTTCCAAGAGTCTTTCTGAACGTCACTGAGAAGGAAGCAGAACCAGTAGAATCAGAGTCTGACGAGTCGCAGCAGCAGCAGAAGAAGCTCAAAAACCTTTCATGGACCTAGTGTCAGTGTCCCTGCTTTGGTAGGTTGGTAGGTTGGTAGGTTGGTTGGGCTTCATTGACTACATGTAGCATCTGAGACGTCATAGATGTTGGTCATCATGGTCTTAAAGTCGTCTTCTTTCTCGAGACAAACTGATCAATTATTTCTTTTGTCTCTTGTCTCTTGAATCCTATTGCTCACATCCCAAAATACTGACACATCTAAGTGATTTGAGCTCCGTGGTTGCCATGGGAACCCTCAGACAGGATTAGGAGAGCACTTTGATAGAGTGTGTAAACTGGCTGCCACAGACGTAATCCTCCCTGTTTAATGTGCCGCTGCTTAGAGACAAGGCAGCGTTTTTCCTTTTAAGACATTTTGTTACTTTTTTTGGTCTCTTTCAAAATGAGACAAACGATGGCTGTTTGGAAAAGAGTCCGACCTACACAACCTATATTCTTCTTTTTCTTGAATTTATCCCAATGTATGGTATAGAAAAGGCAAAAAACAGTTCATTTTATCCTTAATGCATGACTTTTGACATTTCATTTTTGGTCGTTAAAACAAGGCTCCTGATCTGGTCCTATTGTCAAATTGTTGAGTCGAAACAATTCTTGTCCAAGCTAGCGCTAAATGCTCAGTGCAGTTCTAACAGATGAAGAATGGCAGGCAACGTACAGAGAAAAGAGGCTACGATTGTGGAAGGGATGTGACCACCCAAGAGTCAAGAGCAGCATGTGCAGCAAAAACCCATTTAAGGAGAAAAGCCATAATGTCAGATAAAACCTTCCCATTTCCATGAATGAAAGTCAATACCACTTACATAAAACCTATTAGTGACTCAATAATGAAATAATAATAACTTTGATTTGTACAGCACCTCCAGGTGCCACCATATCTTCTAGCAACATTTGGATTAACGACAGAATAACAAGGAAGAGTGAAATATAATCTGAACGTTTCTGTGCAGTGATGACGGCAGAGCAAAGAGAGAGAAGGTCATAAAGAACTCTGTGGCTCAGGTCTGGTGTCCTGATTAGAGTGAAAAGCTGCAATTTAACAAAAGAAGGAATAAAAAAAGAAGCAGCAAATTTGCTTTTTTTTTTTTTTCATTTCTTCTCTCTTTACTCTTGACTCCTCCTCTCTCTAGGCGGACCCCCAAGGCAGAGATATATCCATCCGTCCCTTCCTGGAACACTGTGAGAACACCCATATGACCATCTGGCTGGGCATCGTCTACGCCTACAAAGGGCTGCTAATGGTGGGAGGATGTGAAGATCTCAACACGAACGTCCCTGAGCTGATGAACGGAACCGACCGTCAATGTAAAATGTGCTAACGTTCCCGTGTCATGTCCACAGTTGTTTGGCTGTTTCCTGGCTTGGGAGACCAGGAACGTGAGCATTCCTGCCCTCAACGACAGCAAGTACATCGGGATGAGTGTGTACAACGTGGGCATCATGTGCATCATCGGTGCAGCTGTGTCCTTTCTGACCCGAGACCAGCCCAATGTCCAGTTCTGCATCGTAGCCCTGGTGATCATCTTCTGCAGCACTATCACACTCTGCCTGGTCTTTGTTCCCAAGGTGAGTGGGTTATCGCCTTTTTTCCTTCTTATCCAAGATGGACCGTGACTGATCCCTAAGAATATCTCCTCTCCTCCCAGCTCATCACCATGAGGACCAACCCGGATGCAGCAACACAGAACCGCCGGTTAAAGTTCACCCAGAACCAGAAAAAGGAAGACTCTAAGACCTCCACCTCTGTCACCAGTGTCAACCAGGCCAACACTTCTCGGCTGGACGGGCTTCAAACCGACAACCACCGCCTACGTATGAGGATAACAGAGGTCAGGGGGAAAATATCATGATAGAATATATAACACTACAGAGCAAAGGAAAAGGTTTTTCAGCACTGAACGACATATAAATACAACGTACTTTCAGTGCTACTCCAGGTGCTAGCATGTGCTAAAATGAATAAATAAATAAATACAGACAAAAACATTATTTCATTGTAAAAGATATATACTAAAAATGTGTAAATGGCTCAAAATGATAAAATGTGGAAAATGAATCATAAGAGAAGATTTAACATAGTGACTTGATTTGGTGAATTGTCCCCATTAGGGTGCAATTCTGGGAACCGGGATTCCTGGGAAATGCGATCAGAAATGTGAAGACGGGACCTGGGTCGCGAACCGAAAAGGGTGGTGTGGAGCGTCTTCACCCCGGCCGCTGCGGTCTACGATCGTGACCTTAGTTTTAGGATACATGTCTCATGTATTAAAAAATGACCATGAAATAGTTTGCTTTGAAATATTTCACTATTAAAGTGGAGTTGTGTCAAATTATCTTATATAACGATGTTTTTTACAAACCAACCTGCCAGCGCAAGTGGCTCAGTCTCTATAGTCTAACCTAAAATAGTAATAATTTCATGAACAACGCAGGTTGTAGATCTTTTTAATTAAGGCCTATGGACAGGGGACAGTAAAGAAATAAAGAAATAAATCCTAGGATTCCCAGGAAATAGCTTGTCTTTTCCCAGGATAAATAGTCCATAATATCAGGGAACTGATAATATTGGGCCGATATCAGAAACCTTTTTAATATCATAGCATATCGGTATCAGTTTTTCCACCTACATTCAAAACCCGATGCTGGACTTCCTCCTGAGGAACTGAGTCAGTTCTGCAGACCCTAAATGATGTCATCTCTTATTAAAAGCTGCACAAAGAATAATACGACTACAACTAGACAGAATGGTAAAAAAAAAAATAAAAATAAAGGTGTCATTTTTCTACATCTTATATTGAAGTAGTGTGTTTATGTTGTACACAGTTATTTATAGAATACCTTTAGTCTGGTATCACACTAATTCAGGCCATATATTGGTATCGTATCATATCGGACAGCCCTTATTGAGATACGGTTTACAGCAGTTACAGCCTCTGGGAAAAAGCTCTTCCCAAACCTGGCTGTGATGCGTTGTGTTGTGATCAGTTGTTTCTGTGATGAGGGATTCATCAGGACTGAGAGAGAAAGGAATGTATATGTACATAAATAACTTATCACTCAAAAAGATGTGGGGAGCCAGAAACAGCCATTACTCGATAGAAAATATTAGATACAACAAATACTTTTTACATTTAATATTAGTGTCCCATAACAGTGAACTACAAAATTGGTATTTAACAATAGTGTGACCATGTCCGTCTTCACAGACGGCTGTAATGTCTCCGGAGGTTACAGAAAATGTTTGATATCCAAGTGAGGTCAGAAGACCAAAAAACAAACCAAAAAACTCAGGCGGTTTTATTTAATCCAGAAAGTTCGTCCGTCCATTTTCACCCACACATCCCTTACTGGGTCACTGGGTCACAGCAGTCTCCACAACTGCCACCCAAATCACATTGCACCACACAGTACCTTCTTGCAGGTGGTGAGCCCACCTGAAGTCAACCGCTCTAACCGGAGTTTCACACCAAAGACAGCGACGTTGCATCTGGGCCAAAGTGTCCAGAACTATTGCTAGAAATATTGTCAGTCCACAGTTTTGGTTTAGATTCTTTGGGACAGACCTGAACAACAAAAATGTCCTGTAGTGTTCTTCAATCAAAGCACTTACTTGGATTTGTCTTGTGTTTTTTAAGTTGGACAAGGAGCTGGAGGAGGTGACGATGCAGCTCCAGGACACGCCCGAGAAAACTCCCTACATCAAACAGAACCATTATCCAGACGCTAACAACATCCTGAGCATACGCAACTTCACCGACGGCAAAGGTGGGAAAATTAACGTTTCCACAACTTAAGATAACTTGGGCTTGACCAAAATACCTTAAAGGTCAGTAAGGCGCCCCCTGCTGGTGGATCGTCTGAGTACAAACAGGGAAAGAAAAGATGCCTGATTAGGAACGCTGTGCGCGTGGGCGTCCGACGCCTCCGCGAGCGCTTCATGAGCTCAAGATCTATTTTATTGGAGCATTAAAACGCCTCCACGATGAGACTTCAAGGGCAATTCAGCATCTTTCAAGGGCATTACGGTAATTTCCTCCTGGTGGAGCACCTCTGAGGGGCCTGTGTTCCTGATTTGTATGGAAGTGCGTGAGAGCACTTAAGGTGAACGGAATTGACGGTGACAGGCAGATGGCGTCATTAGCAGTAAGTCATCACACAGTGAATTTTAACGAGGCCCTGGTCATGTGTCAGTTCACTTCTCCAACTATCAACTGATTGATGAACACTGCTAACTTCCATTATAAACCCATTCACCACATGAACTCAGCTGATCATCGCAGGTGTTTCCAGTCAGTGGATTAAATTAAAACCTAGGACAAAGTCAAGGTCCAACTTAGCATTTCATAAAATAAAATTTTTTGTTGTATGTAATGTAATAGTTTACCACAGTGATTCTCAACTTGTGTGATGTGACCCATTTTGGTGTCACATGGAGTCTGATTCTTGGATTTGTTTCCTTGTTGGTTGAAATCTGGATGATAGAAGTTTCGGATCTCAGTTACGACCTTTTTTTTTTTTCTTTTTAGCAAGGACACACACACACGCACGCACACACGCACACACGCACACACGCACACACACACACACACACACAGAGTCCTATTTTCAGCCTATTTGCCGTCATGTCACAGATGCCAACTGATCAGTTAGTTGGAGCTGCTCGTTGTTCATCAACATCAGGGCCAAGATTATTTTAATTAGTAAATAATGACTTACCATCTGTCAGGGTTTTTTTTTCCCTTACCTTTCTATTATTAGGCAGTTCCGTATGAATCTGCTAATAAAAAGGAGACTAGATTTGTAGGAGAGTGTATTACCTACAGCGCCCTCTAATGTTCCTTAATGTCTCAGCAATTTTAATTAGAATATAATTTCCTTAATTAATTGATTGAATTTGTTACAGTTACAGTTTCATGGTCAATTAATCTGTCGTATGTTTACAAGTACGGACAGATTGGAGTCGGGTGAAATATATTTAGATACAACAAAAAAAGAATGATTTAAAGGATTCATTTGAATTATTATATTAAATGTTTGGTCAGGTTGTGTCATCTCCTATTTATCTACCTACCTGTCTGGGATGTAAAGAAAATATTCATTTCCACAACAGGTTGAAACCAAATGATAGTTATTTAAAGATTTCCAGCAGAGCCAGTCAGTTCATGTCTGATGTCCGTCATCATCACCGTCTCCTAATCATATGAAGGTCGATCAAACTGTACAGGGAGTCACCGACAAGTGGCCGTTTACAGTGAAGAGCGTCGTTGGCGAGGAGCATCATCCCACCTCTGCAGCTCTTTGTCAGAGCGTTTTTAATAAACACACGAAAGTGTTTGTGTGCTGAGAGATGACACTTCAGGTCCTGCTCCAAACCAACACTGGCAGCTTTTAAAGACACTGGTCAGGGGACATTGGGCTATGGACCTAACCTCCCTTTTACAGTGCAGTGAGTGAGACTTCCAAACACAAAAAAAGGAGCAGATCTTACGTGTAAGCACCAATGATGTACAGTATGTGATGTGTGTGTTTAACAGAAGATTAGAAATAAGTGTGAGTTCTATGGATGAATGATGTTAGGATCATCTCAGCTGTGTAGAAGAGACTAAAGAGTGTGTCCATGTTTATGACCTATAACCTCTGATGTCGTCAACGTTCAGAAAATTCTTAATCTTTGTACAGAAAATCTGAGAACTGGTTCATTAGTAGCTGATTGTTGACAACAACTGTCTGTCAACAGTCTGTCAACAGTCTGTCAACAGTCTGTCAACAGTCTGTCAACATGGCTGCCTCCAAGGTTTTACTCAACGCTAGTGACACAGAAGAGTTCTCCCTGGAGTCTCCTACAGTGGATGGACAAATGGATTCTAAACAAGGTTTTATAACAAAGGTCTTAAACTCAAATAAGTTGAGGGACCAACGTCCAGGCCGAAGGGCCGCGTCAGCTTTCATGGACAACTACATACAGAGACAAATCCCCATAGATTCTGTGTAATACTATGAACTATGAACCAGAAGGAGACTGTGGAGCAGGGTTTGGAGAACAAATCCATAAAATATTAGAAATTCAACTTTCACATCCAGATGAGGTCCACAAAATATCATTCCACGGGCCGCAAATGGCCCTCGGGCCATGCGCCTGGGTCACATCTGTCTCTTATACACATCTAGATGTGTATAAGAGACAGCCATGGATCCTTCCAGAATAAACAGAGGTCCCCTGGAGGACATCAACTCCCCTGAACAGTGAGATCTCCGTCCTCTCTGCTCTTGACAGTTTTCTCATCAGACTATACGTCATGTATTGCAGCCACCATCAGCTCTGAGGCGGTTGCTTTGGCAACAGATTCAACTGCTTCTGTACTTTTCCCTCTCCCACGCACGTCCACGCACGTCCACGCACGTCCACGCACGTCCACGCACGTCCAGCCGTCCTGCAGCGCTGCAGTGCTCGCCGCGGCACCTGCACGTGCCGTCAGACTCAAAACTCAACGCAACGCAAACACATTCACACGTGCAGCAGCTACGCCGCAGGCCCGCCCGCCCACCAACCCCCCACCCCCCACCAGACTCATTATTCGTAAGACATAAGAAAGCTGAGGGAGTGGATCGTTGGTGCACGGTTGGTAGCTCCCTCTGTAACGCTCATATTAGGTGGAACCGGAGAGAAGAAGGTATGATTGAGGGGACAGAGACAGCAGCAGGCAAGGGAGGGTGGGGGGGAGAAAAGTGAGACAGGGAAGAAAAACGGACACCGTTGAGGAGTGGCGACTCGGGGAGGATTATGTAACTGCTGATTTAAAGTTTGCATTGGAAACAGCTCTGAAAATAGACAGGGAGGAGAGAAGAAGCAGAGGAAGACTCAGAGCCATCAATGTTTGATCACATGGAGGGAAGACAGACAAATATAAAGAATATACAGATGGGTTGGACTGACACAATCAATACGTCAGGTTCCAGCTGCATGTGATTCTCAGATGTGATACTGATCCAAGGGGAGGGGCTAAGATTGCATAGCCAGACGAAATGGAGCAACGAGGAATAAATGAAATGATTAACTCTCTACTTTCTCCAGACTCAGTCGGTACAATTCAGCTTTTCCAGCTTGAACTCCTCGTTTCTCTCCTTACATTAAAAGACCGCGTTGAGTGACGTCATTTTTCTCTTGGCCGTGATGAGGAAAGGGGGCAGCAGTGTCACACCACGGTGAAGCATGAAATGTTCTTTTTGTCAAAAGAACACGGTGGTTGAGGACAGGGTGAGGAAACGTGAGAACGAAGACACCGCGCCGTACAAAACTCATTCGAATTTTTTTTTTTTTTGTTGACTGGAAACAACTGCACTAAAGTGGGAGCAGGAACTAGGTTTCCAGGTCGGACTTCAACTGTTTTGCTTTGGAAGAATCTAGAGAAAAACTTTACAAGTTTTGGAAGAATCCAGGAAAACAAATTGAAGACTTGACATATGGATTTTAACGTAGGAGAATTGCGACGCTGAAGGACTTTGGTGGCTTTAGGTCGCACTGATGCAACTCAGATCAACGTCAATGGTTGCCTACTGCGTTACAGCGGCTGTTCATTCATTCACATTCATCTCACTTGTATCTTCTGCTTCTTGTCCCCACTCCCAAAAACTTTACAAATTTTGGAAGAATCCAGGAAAACAAATTGAAGACTTGACATATGGATTTTAACGTAAAAGAATTGCGACGCTGAAGGACTTTGGTGGCTTTAGGTCGCACTGATGCAACTCAGATCAACGTCAATGGTTGCCTACTGCGTTACAGCGGCTGTTCATTCATTCACATTCATCTCACTTGTATCTTCTGCTTCTTATCCCCACTCCCCAACGCCCCCAACACACTGCCCTCAATCCCAGTCTCATGTTCAGTATTCTAGGTCAGGCACAAATCCTCATAGAAAAAAAAAAAAAAACAAACCAACTCTGAATTGACAAATAAGCAGATCACATGTGTAACTAGTAAATTTTACATCCATCAAATCCTGATTTCCCTATAAAACAAGCGGTAAATGCTGTGACATAATATCATCAGTATTTTAACAACTCTCTTCCATTGAACAGACTTTGGGTTAAAGGCACGAACGTCAATAAACGTAGGCTACAATAGTCAAGCGAAATGTCACGGTCAACTTGTTCTGTCTCTTACACTCCTGTCCTTCTTTCTTCCAGCATACAGCGTCGACTGTCTTTGCAACTTCCCATCCTCCACCACGCCTACTTACCCTCCATAGGAGGGGTAGATGCCAGTTGCACCAGCCCCAGTGGCAGCCCTGGTTCCAGTCCAAGACACAGACACATGCCCCCGTCCTACCGGGTAATGGTCTCTGGGCTGTGAGCTGCTGGAAAACACGCCTCTAACTTGGCTCTTAACAGAGGAGACACATATGGAGACATATTTTTCTACAAGAAAAGACTGATGTCATCAGCGTACGTGCGTATCTTGAACGTTAAGGGGAAACAAAGAGATCCTGTCTTGGTGACACAAACCTACGGTTGGAAAGGAGGTTCAAGGAAGAAAGAGTAGGCCAACTACAACAATTCACCCTGGGTCACATGACCCCATATGCACAATAAAAAAAACAGAAAGAAAAAAAAAAAAAAACCTACACACAAACACACTGATGCCCCCAACAGCAGTGCGAGGGTGGACCACCATGACCAGACCTGTAGCCTTATCTGCTTCTGTTCCATATCTGTCCTACGTACATGTACCAGCAGATCAGATACATGTGAGCTCGTCTTCTTACTCAAGTATTTCACCACTTCAGTGACTGGACACCAGTGTGGAACTGTGGGATTTACACAAATCAACAATGTCCCCCCGCCCCGCCCCGTGCCCCCGCCCTGTAAATATCATTTCTGACTTTGACCTACTGTAAGCTTTGTGTATGATATGAATGAACAGAGAGTTGGTTCTGGGTGTGGCCTCTGGGTGTCTGAGGCCAGTTGGCTGTGCTTTGTGTCTAGAACTGATCGTCCACGGTGCCGTGGAGAAAGGCTCTGAGCAGCTGAGCCGAGAGTCAATGTGATGCCATCGTGTCAAATATCAACATGGGGCCGGTTCCTCTGAAAATGTGAAGGAAGATCTTTTGCCTTTTAACAGGTCTCTAAGGTGGGATAGAAACGCCAAGAAACGTTCCGATGCTCACCAAAATCACAAGAAAGCACCTAAGAGATTCATCTGCTCTTCAGACCGCAGCAGAAACCTCCACTTCTAACCAGCACAGTTAGAGGTTCTGGGTTTCCCGGGAATAGAGCAGAAGGTTGATCGGCATAACTGGGTTCAGGCAAAAGTGAGTACAAAGACGAACAACAGCACGTCAGAGTTCTGGTGTTCTGAGCTCCAGTCGGCACAGGGTCCAGTTCCAAGTTGGTGACAGAACTTATTGCGGTCACGGTGACAGAGCATGAAAAGCACAGAGACACAGAAAAAAAAATTAAAAAAAAAATCCCTCCACACTTAGCAACAGTGAACATTCCTCAGTTGCTATGGAAATGTAATTCAGCGCCGTTGATGTGCGGCCAAGAAAGATGCTCCAAGGAAAAGTCATCGACTCGATCAGTGTTGTCATTTTAACTTCTGGGAAAAAAAAAAAAAAAAAAAAAATGTCCTAGTGAAGCAGGAAAGCAAACAGACTTGGACAGAAAAAGAAAGAAGGAAGACTTTATTTTTATGGAGTAAAAAAAAATCCCTCCACACTTAGCAACAGTGAACATTCCTCAGTTGCTATGGAAATGTAATTCAGCGCCGTTGATGTGCGGCCAAGAAAGATGCTCCAAGGAAAAGTCATCGACTCGATCAGTGTTGTCATTTTAACTTCTGGGGAAAAAAAAAAAAAAAAAAAAAGTCCTAGTGAAGCAGGAAAGCAAACAGACTTGGACAGAAAAAGAAAGAAGGAAGACTTTATTTTTATGGAGTGAAAGAATTTTGTTTTTAGCGTTCGTTTCACCATTGGTGTCTTGGTTTTTAGTTTTCAAGGCGTTAGTTTGAGCGCCGTGCCTGTCGTCTTATCCCTGTAGCCTGCAGGATCCACGACTCACCACCGGGGTGTAATGGTGTCAATCAGACAAAACTACAGCATCGTCCACACATCTGTGAAGTGTATGTTTCATGAATTCACATCAGCTCAACGCATGGAACGGTTCGGGAGAACAGAAGCTGGTTTTCCATCCACAGGTTATCATTGTCCATCGATGTCCCAGAGCTGGAGCAGGACGCCGGTCTGCAGAGGTCAAGCTGTCTTGGGAGATATTAAGGGGACAGTTCCCTCAATTACAACTTCCCTGCTAAGTCCAGGAGCGAGGATATCCCGACCACAGGTCTCCGAGGAGCTTTGTTCTCACCCAGCGTCTTTGCCAACAAGAGAATCACTCGACAAGTGATGGAGAGACAGAGACAATGTCAAAAGGGTTGGTCCTTCTTCTTCTTCTTCTTCTTCTTGGAGAAATGCCAACCGCACATTTTATATATGACATTATATGTGATTGTGTACAATTTGCTGATACCCCGATGATGGCGTCCATGTATGGAATCTTTGGTATTTGGCTTTTCTCCAGACGGCATGATATTAAAAATGTATCATTCACAGAGTTACCTCTGTTTTTACAAATCCACTCTGCTGTTCTGTCTTTTTGCCTACGATTCTATGTATTTTCTTCTGTTCAATCATTGTACGACGGTGCGTTTCTCAGCAACATCGGAAATTAGGACATTTCTAGTTTTTCCGCCTACATCTACCGAGGGCAATAAAGTCAAAGTAGTAGCAAATCCATTTTAAGTTTTATTTATTTTTCCCTCACTCAAAACGTTGATTGGCAAAAAAGTGCCCTGCTTAGATTTTCTTTTTCCTTTTCTTCCTTTCGTAAGTGGACGACAGTTGTCCTAATGCAACCGTGGGTCAAGGGCTCATAATATCCTGTAACAAACCGCACCGTGTCTGCTTCTTAGTCTGAAAGTCAACGTGACATGTAAATGTACCGTTAACTCTTTGCACACAGGACATATACGTGCGCCCCCAAAATACAACATACGACATTTACGTAAGTGGAAAAACACACAGGTCCATACTGTTGCTGTCGTGTCAGTTAGATGTCTGCTGTCACATGGTGTGAAAAGGGCAAAACACAAAAAGAAAAAAAAACAATAACATCCGATGTCCGATGCAACATGTTCCAAAGGGGCAATAACTTGTTTTCTTAATACGGAGAGAATAGAGAATTGCATATATATATATATATATATATATATGTATATATGTGTGTGTGTGTGCGTGGGGATCTTTATGTACAGGATTTCTACGTCCACAATATTTCACCAAGGCCACAGGGATACTTTGGAGTCATTTTGTTTTTATTTACAGTATCTGTAATTATGTTATGTACAGATGAGGTATAGATATGAAAACGTTGTATAAAATAAGTATCGCACTTCAAACACATGGATTTTTTTTTTTGGAGCCATTTGTTGTTTCTGGTTTGGGAGGATTTCAAAAATGATTTAAAAAAAAAAAACATTCTTTATTTTGGTCTGAATGTTATGGACAGCCTTTACTTTTCACATCATCGTTAAATAAAGTGAGACTCAAAATGATACAGTGTTTGTTTTGTCTGGAGGAGGAGATCGGATGAGGAAGAGAAGAAACCTCATTTATCACCATCACTGAGGCAGAAAATAAAAAAAAAAAAAAGAAACAAGAAGTGAAATAATTAACGACAGGAAGTGAATCCTGTGTGTGTGGATGGACAGGACCAGGACTGAGGTGATTAGAGGGACAACACAGACAGGAAGGTTTGGAGAAGAAGCAGCTAGAGAAGACAGATTGAGATGGTTTGGACATGTCCAGAGGAGGGACAGTGGAGACACGTTGGTAGTAGAATGGTCCTAGAGATGGAGCTACCAGGCAGAAGACAAAGAGGAGATTGATGGATGCAGTGAGGGAGGACATGGAGGTAGTTGGAGTCAGAGTTGAGGACACAGAGGACAGGGGGAGAGTTAAAAAATAAATGCAGCTGCACCGAAAACGCGGGGCGGGTCCCTCTACAGGGTCACTTGCAGAAGGAGGTGGCACAACAGAGGGGATGTAGGGAGAAGAAGTTTTAGAGTCAAACCTTCGTTAGGGTTCGTAACTAACCCTTTGTTTTCACTGAGCTTTATCTAGCATTAACCTGAGGAGCAGGTTTAGCTGCAGTTTGACCACAAAGAGTTGGATTAACAGAGAACAAAAGGTTTTCCTGTGAAGTCAGGAGGTCACCTGGTTTGGAGGTGTTTGATAAGCCCACTCCTCTGGTCTTATCTGCCTTATCTGATTATTTGTTCTGCTCAGGAACAGGTGCAGCCTGTGGCCTCCTCACACACACACACACACACACACACACACTCAAACACAACCTGGTGCTCTAGCGCCACTTTGGGGACAAATCCAGTATTAGTGACTTATTAAAATGTAGGGAAGAGTTTTGTTAATTCAACGTTTCTCTGTTTCCTCGGGCTTTTTGGGGTTTAACGTCAACGTACCTGGGAAAGAATAGATCCCAGAGGGAATGGATTTGACCATGTTCCAACATGTTCCACCAAGGCTATTTTGATGTATTATTCCCTGGAGCGATCCCAACCATCAGACCATAGTAATATTGTTAAAATAGGGATTGTTGAAGTGGCCATGTTGTGTCAGTGGAAGGCCTCTTGTTTAAGTCGACCTGCGTCGGCAGTTGAAGGAAGTGGCTTCGTTTTGCTCTTGATGAGAAATGTCTTTCTCCTGGTAACGAGGGACGGCTGGTTGAGGGACGAGAGACGTTGAGGGAAACTGATGTTTACTCTCTAGTTAACCTTGTCAACAGAGATTCATGACTCTGTATGTGACTAGAAATACAGTACGGTTATGGACGCTTCCAAGTTCACACAGGCTGCCAAACGTACGGCCCGTGGGCCAGAAATGAGCCCACTAGGAGACTCTGTCCTGCTTGATGACTTTTCTTTATATTCATGATATTTGTCAACTTTCATTTCATTACCTTCACTTCTTTGCAGGAAACCAAAAGGGGAATAAACATGCACTTATTGTTATTTAAGGTCATTTACAGTAAATGGACGGTCCAGAAACCAAAGTCTTCAGTCAGAAAGGAAATATCACATAAACGAGTTGAAAGAATAAAGGAAGTTTACTTTACTATATTGACATAATGATAATGAAGTATTCAAGAGATTTGTTTTTATTCCTGGTATTGTTAGATATTGCCTTCATCGTTGTTGTTGTTGTTGTTGTTGTTGTGTACAGTACAGTAGTACTACCAAGTTATCACAATTCCTAACAGTTGCTGATAAAAGTCAAACATTTGGTCTTAAAGTCATGTGACCGGTGTCAGTGTGAAATAAAGTTACACTGTTTATGAAGCGTCTTGGCAAAATTAAAAGGAAATTAGTTAAGAAAGCGGTGACTTGGCGCCCTCTAACGGCCACACGATTCAATGCGCAGTCGCCCGTTGACGATCACTAAACACCATCAACAGCGTCAACACCATAAGTAGACAAGAGAGAGAACACGGTTTTAAACACAGCGTAAAACAATCCATCAACAACAGCAGCAGAGATAACAATATAAACAAGGACAAGAAATCAGTTGAGAAAATGGCGATTTGGCGCCCTCTAACGG
Source organism: Paraplagusia blochii (assembly GCA_016785265.1). Classification (NCBI taxonomy): domain Eukaryota; kingdom Metazoa; phylum Chordata; class Actinopteri; order Pleuronectiformes; family Cynoglossidae; genus Paraplagusia; species Paraplagusia blochii. The sequence goes on along the minus strand of JAFBJS010000287.1, from coordinate 319,626 downwards.
CCAACGACCACAAGACACAACGCGCAGCCGCCCATTGACAACATCACAACCAAATAAGTCAACATACAAGGAGCCAATGGAGAAAAACGGTCCAGGGATGAGGACAACGGTCAAAACCACAGGAGGAGAGGAGAGGAGAGGAGAGGAGAGGAGTGTCACTGACTTACTTCACGGCTGGACTCTTCTCCTCAGCTCCTTGTCCCAGTCCCTTCTTCAGCTAATTCTTCTTCCGGTCCCATCAGTGTGGTGGTTGAAACACTAGACAAAATGGCTGTTGACGAACTCGGTGATCTACTGGTCAACGGCAACAATGTCCTCAGTGCGGGTATAAAAAGTTGAATAAATTCTCATCTAATCTAATCTACACTCAAAGCCTTCGTAGGAGAATCCGTGAGTTTGATTAACCATTGGTTTCACCTGCTAGTGAAGTTTGGTGACCAATGGGATTCGTCCTGGTCTGATGAAGGCCCTGATTGGCTGTTCCACATGAAAAAAACCACATATTTATTTGTTTTCATTTATTAAAGATAAAGTAATTCATCATTTATATATTTTTAAGTATTAATTATTTTAAGTGTAGGTGAAGTATAATAAAATAATTTAACATATGTAATACATATAATTCAGTATATATTATATAATTAATAATAATTATAATTAAAATCAATTTATGCATTTATTTTATTTTAATAAAATATATAATTTATTGTTATTATTATTATTATCATCATTTTATTAATCATTTTTAATGTAGGTGTAGTGTCATTTAAAAGAAATACTTGATAATAAAATAAGTCAATAATATAAAATTGAGAAATGGGCCAAGTGCCATGTATTAAATATACATATATAGATATATATTCAGAAATGTATTTTTCAAACTTGGGCCAAGTGCCATTTATTAAATATACATATATATATAATATTGAAGGCAATATTCGTGAAAAACAAAATATAAACATGCCTTTCCTAACAAACAGGTCCATTTACTTGTTAACGTGTAGATGTATCTTAAATGTGTAAATTGACCCAACATTTTTCAATAGAAGTTAGAAACCATTCCATGAAATAGATTTATATTTTTTCCTGTAGTTGTTTATTGACTGTGTTTTTTCAGACCTGATCAATGGCCATAACCAGACGTCATTTAGTGGAAACTGACGCCACTTGTTCACCTTCACCTTTGCTGAACGTTGTACAATTTTTAATTAAGCAACCTGGGATGTCAGTATTGGACTGCAGCTCTTGTGGCCCGTGGCGTACTATCCACTTTCAATACTCGCCGTCCAAGGTGGACAAACTTCTTGTGCCCCCTGTCATGCATGACAGAGTACGATTAATTCTGAGCAGAAACATTATTGGACACTTGGAGACGATTGGACTTTGCCCTGTGACTGGAGGAATGGAGGACGTATTATATAGGTATATATATACAGTATATACTGTAGTGAGTAAAAGATTCAGTGGAACATCTCCCCTCTTCACCCAGCTTTATATAACAAACCTCCATCAATGGTGAGTTAATTACTATTCCCTCCACCCTGGTCCGTCTGGACTGGTGCTTCCACACAGACCAGGTACATGATTAGAGGCAGAGTTATGGTCAGTTATGGTCAGCAGTTATGACCTCCTGCAGGGGAATTTATGTCCGTCACATCAGGTCCCACAGTAAATCCTTGAATCCACTTCTTTTGTCCTTGAAAATTCTGTTCATGTTTGCTGTCGGACCAGACCCCCCCCGCGCCCCCCAGAGTTAGGACTCAAAATAAATCACTGCAGTATTGAATACTCTTGATGTACAGTAGTATAAACCTCTGAGCCTTTAACCAACTTCCACTAGGTGTCAAGATCAGGGTGTGTGAATGTCCAAAAAAAAAAGCTACAGTTTATTGATGGATGGTGTATATTCAAAGACTGGGTCGCAATCCTTGGGTCGATCGCTAAAGATATTTTCTTGGATCGTCTCGCATTATGTTTTTCACAAGTTTATAGTCATATATATGTTTGAAACCTAATACTTACTGGCCAGATATCACTCACTATTTTCATTATTGTTCTACTACAATGAATGATTTGCAAATATTGTACAGTGTGTGACATGGGTCACAAAGGTCCTTGGATTTTACAATATGGCTCCCAGTTTGGGAATCACTGCATTTCCGGGTCACTAGGGCTGCAGTCTGAGCAGGGACACCAGGGTTTTCCTCTGTGTAGGTTAGATGACCAGGGACTGGGTTGTCGGGTCCATCCTACAACTGCCACTTAAATTACACTGCACCGTAACCGTCCTGTAGGTGGCGGTGCAGACATTGACTCTGGTCCAACAGCCCGTGTATATCTTTGTAACTTTTCAAAGTAAAAAAAAACGCAAAAAAATGTGACTTTAATAGAGATTTTTTTTATGTTTGCGTATAAAACCAACAGGTGAGATGTTACACAGGTGAAGACCACCACTGTCATTTCTTAACCTCCGTCCAAATGCAGAATCTCCAACCCTGTCACCATCCATCCAATCATTCTACTCCCACGTTGCCTTCACTTATTTAAATCCCTTCCTCTGTTTTCACACCGGGGGCATCTGTGCCACGGACTTGTCCTGAGAACCGGTCCGTGACTGGAGCCGCTGTCACACGGAGTCAACGATGCTCCTCACAGGCCTGTGGCGCCTTCATTCAAGAGTGTTGTCGTCCCACAGGAGACATAATAGAGTCACTGTGGCTTCTGCTACAGAGCTTGAGTGTTGACGTTGAAGATTTTGACAGAGTGGTCGGCGCCGGCGCTGGCGAGCTGGACCCAGAAACTTTCATCCCCGGAACCATTCACCTCTCCATCCGTCTTGGTCTCCTGACCCGCTCGGCCGGCCCTGGGTCTCCAACGCAGGGTCTTTACTGCTAAAGCGTGGCTCTGGCTGGAGGAAGATATGATTTAAGGAAAAGACCAGATGACCACCATGATGACCACCATGGACCAGGTCAGGAACAGATAGTAGAAACTGGAACGGCAGGCCAGGAAAAACCAAACAGGCCACATTCGGTCCTCGGGCCATAGTTTGCCTACGTCAGTTTTGGAGAGTCTGCTCCACCAGGTCTAGTCCATAGTACATCAGAGCTCAGTTGACAGAAACAAATGGACCAAACGTCTTAGAAAAGGTCACAGATTATTCCCACACACTGAGCTGCTGTGAACTCCTCTCTAATGAGGCTGTGATTCCTTCAAAACTGCTTCTCCACATGGAGTCTGAACATCACAAGGACCCTGTCGTAGCATTTGATTAATAATAATATTTGTATTTTACCACCGTGAGAGAGATATTTGGTCTTATTGAGTTTTATTGACGACGACATCATGACAAGACTGGACTAATCTACCTGCCAAATCCCTCCCTTTAACGGCCGTCCAATAGCATGTCGCCTCAGCCTGTTGGCATTAAAATACACCAACGGCAGCAATGGAGTCTTGGAGTTTTTAATCCACGTTTATGTTTTTCAAAGTCGTTAGAATTAAGGTCTTAACTTCACTGTATGTGCAGAGAATTTTGTTATTTTGACCGTTTTGGCAACAGGACAAAACATGTCCTACACCCGGGTTTGTTCTCGCTGTTCAAGGATACTAGTTGTCGGTTTCAGCCCATCTGGTCCAGTCCTGTCCTCCAGCAGCTCCCAGGCTGGGACTCCACCTGTAGAGCAGGATTCTACCACACTCCAGGCCAACTGCCACCAGGTAGCTGTGTGGAAAAGAGCAGATCATCAAACTAAAACTCACCGGTAATGAACTAGAAATCGACCAATGAAGAAGCTGCTGCAAAGTGCAACAAATGTGTCAAACTCAGGCATGGGGGCCAAATTTGGGCCACAGTGTAATTATATTTGGCCGCTTTACATTGGCAGGATTTGTAGTGTTAACAGTGTCTGTACTGTAACGTAGTGCATACTTCACCACTTCATTTCAGGTCTTCAGGTCTGGGGCCACCTGGTGTCTGGGGCCACCTGGTAGCCCCCATAGTCTACCTATCTTCCAAAAAACAAAAAGGGTTTGAATGCTACTGCTCCCGTGCTTTTGAGCAGAGGTTGCACTTAAAATGATCATTTAATGATCACAACAGTGGTCACTATTGTATGTTTTTTTTATTACATTATAAGGTAAGTCTGCATCTAACACGTAGCTGTTGGTATCACCCAGTGCCCTGGAGGTTGAGGACCTTGATCTAGTCGATGTAAATGCATCTATTGGGGAAATGATGGATATGTACCTGCTGTCTGAGCAGAGCAGAGGGCTGACGGAGACGGCTGTAGCAGAGTCACCCACATCCAAGATGGAGGAGCACGGTTTAATCTCAGGGAGAAGCTGAGGTTCTCCAGAGTCTTCTGAGCTACAGGGACCCCACACTATCACCTGTACGTACACACACACACACACGCCAATAAAGAGTGAGTCTGGATCGTGACCATGGGAACGACACCTTCATCCTGCCAGGCAGCATCTTCCAAATCACCTTCTTGTCTCGACTTGATGTCACAAAGTATTTGCTGTCGGGGGTCCAGGCACATGACCAGATGATCCGAGTGTGAACGGCCGTGTCCTTCCCTGTGTGTGCGTGCAGCGAGAACTCTGAGGGGGAGAAAAAAAAAAAAAAAAAAAAACCTAAATTAAAAGGACTGCCGTCCAACCTCTCAGACTCAACCATAAATAGATATTTTTTATATATATATATATATTTATTATATATGTTTACATATAAAGACCTGTGTGTACATAAACATCTATATATGTCAACATATATAGACGCATATGAATAAATAATAGCTGCATCATTAAAAATCTTTTTTTTTGCAACATTTTGTTTTTAAATAAAACCTGAATTTATGCCACCAAAGACTCTATTAAATACAATCACAATAAATAAATATTTTAACCAGCAACCAGCCCTTGGACCAGGCATGGGCAAACTAAGGCCCGGGGACCAGATGTAGCCCATTTAGTTTTTTTGATATGGCCCGCTACACTTGTTATTTTCCTCGTCTTTTTCCCTGCAATGTCTGCGAATCCCTTATACAGTAGATGCCTTAGAAAAGTCTTTAGGAATCGTACCTTTTTTTAATCATTATACATTCTATGTGTCTAAACCTTCTCCCATGTTTTTGCCTTAGTTGAGTTATATTCTATATTTCTTGCCAACCTGCAGGACAATGACTATGGAACTAACTACCGACTTCTTTCAGTGGTAGTACCACAGTACAGTACAGTACAGTACAGATACTTTTTAGTTTTGTGTTATCGTCCCAACATGAGACCAGACACTGGAGCAGCCTGGAGTTTTACAACAAAGCTCTCAGTTCTTGGGGATTTGAACGCACCATGGTGGACCAGACTGCAGGTGTGAACAGAGCTCATGCATTTTTAAACAGCGTCTCAGAGTGTGTGTGTGTGTGTGTGTGTGTGTGTGTGTGTGTGTGTGTGTGTGTGTGTGGAGATGTTCTTTCACGTCTTTGTTTTAACACCAAGTTTGTGATGTTTACTTCACAGAGATACTGTACGAGCCCAACAGGAATTCTTCCTAACAACAACAGAAAAAGAGTGAACTTGCAGCTCCTTAAACAACTTGTTTTTTTAAACAAATTCACAAGATGAAGGAAGTAGTTGTCCAAAGTAGGGTGTGGGACCCAACAGGGGGCACTAGCCCACAGCAGGTAAAATAAAACCATTGTGTTTTCTTCACTTATGCCACATTGGGAATATTTTTACTCTGAAAAAATGGTGTAAATATCCAGGTTGTTTTGAGAACCCTGGTCTGACTCGTGGGCCACAGGTGGAACTAAAATCAGAGTCTTGGACCAGGTCAGGATCAGAGAAAAGAACTAAGATAAATGCTGAGTAAAGTATTGAATAATTGAAAGAATTGTGAGGCCGTCTATCAGGGAAAAGGACAAGGATAATATCAATTAGTACAAGTACCATTTGGACAAGTTGGGCGGGCCAGATTAAACTGCCAAACGGGCCTCATCCAACCCCCGGGCCTTAGGTTGCTCAGGTCTGCTATAGTCTATTTACATACTGTAAGATATGTGGGGACCACAACGTACTGCAGACTGCAAAGAAAATTACAAAGTCACTGTCATATCAATGGGACAATATTTCAAATTTAATGAAAAAAAAAAAAAAGTACCAACCAGGAACTCATTCACTTCACTGACACAAAAGCAATTAGCTTGTGATGTGGACTAAGACACTGCTGACCTTCCAGAAACAAATCTTCAACTCTTTATGTCACTATCACTGAGTTAGGTCTGAAGGTGGACCAGGCAGAGAGACCACAGGAATGACCTGGGTGGCAGCAGGGGACAGAGCTTCAGACCTCGATACTTATGAGCCTTGAATCTGAGCTAAAGGCCACAACAAGCCAATACACGGTCAACGGCTGGACAGATAAAATAAAAAAAATTAAAAAAGGAGAAAAACAGTTCTTCTCTCTATCCTGACGTGATGTTCACACAAGCACAGACCTGATGAGCTGCTGCACAGCAAAGCAGTTTTGCTAAACCAAAGGTGCCTGGTCAGAGCTGGGCAAACTAAGACCCGGGGGCCGGATGCAGCCCGTTTGGTGTCATAATCCGGCCCCCCAGACTTGTCCAAATTATACTTTTAAGTTATATTACTATGTTATCCTTCTACCTTTTCCCTGCAAAGCCAGCATTTCCCCAAGAGAAAAAAAAAGCATTGAAAAAAGCAGGAGTTCATTGACAAACTACCTCAGAGATTACGTTTACTGAGCTCAAGTCTCCAACATCATCTTTTTCCTCACCGGGACTTTCAGTAGCCGAGCTGCTCCGTCTCCACAGGGACCAAGTGCGATCCCGAGAAACTGCCAAGAGGAGCTGCCCGTTAGGTGAGAACGCCATTTGTGTCACCGTGAGGCTGTGGCACGGCAGTGTCTGCAGCTGACGCCACGTCTTCGTGCTCCAAAGAAAAATGGCTGCATGTTCTGCTTTAGAAGCCTGATGAAAACATGGAGCGTCATGACATGTCGGTGTGTGAAGTTAGATTTGTACAATCATCTCAGACATGTAGCATCATATCATTTACGTCAAGCCATTGTTGGGTAAAAATATTGAAGAAAAGAAATCTTTATATTTATACTCAGGTCAAGACACTGTGGTACTGATAAATAATCAACTGACATCGTGCTGTAACAGAGTGTGTGTGTGTGTGTGTGTGTGTGTGTGTGTGTGTGTGTGTGTGTGTTCCACTGCCTGCTGGTCGTGATGGTTTATAGTCCCTGATCGAACACCTTTGCTCCCGGGTGTCGTGAAGTCTGAACTGCGACACGTTCTAACAACCTCAGAGTTATCACACTGACCTTGCACGCGGACGCCACCACCGTCCCGGCGCCGTCAGACGCCAGGCAGAACATCTCGAAGCCATGGCCGTACCTTGAAGAGACAGAATTCAAACAGCGTAAGCAGAAAGCATTGTATACGTGATGGACGTGATGCGATACACGAGGACAGTAGAGTTGGACCAGAAATGACGAGGAACTTCTCTAATCTGGAGTTTATCACCCAGAGCAACATCTTCTCAGTGATAGTGTTACCTGGCTGCATTAACATGTCAACAGAGGAAAACAGCGACACCCGTTGGAGGAAAAATGAATCCCAATCAGTGCATCAATACGGCCCCACAGCAGAGAAGATTAGTCAAGGAAGCCACGAAAATAATTTGCCCAATAACTCACTTTAATGTTTCTATTATGCAATGAATGATTCAAAGGGTGAAGCCACAGCAGTTACAGCAACACCATACGTCATGTTTATGGTAAATGGATTTATTATTGGTCACAAAGTGAAGCAATATGTTAAGGCTGGAGAAGAGACTCGGGAAAAACAACAACACCAACCATGGTGTAAAGTTCTGCTCCATCAAAAGAGACTTTAAGACTCAGTGTCATTTATCGGAGTGAAACACAGTGGAAGTTGTTTTCTTGTTGTTGCACCGGCAAAAAAACCTGAAACTGAATTTTTTGAGAGTTCTGATAAGTTGTTCAGAACCTTGGAGAACTCACAGTTTCTGAACCTCCGGCCACAGTGTGTTCTGGAGAAGATGATCCTCTGGCGGAGGCTCTGCAAATACACAAACACACTTGACTTTGTGTTTTCTGACAACTTTACATAGACATCATATGTTCCCTAGGCAAGGCATGGGCAAACTAAGGCTCAGGGGCCAGATGCAGCCCGTCCAGTTTTGTCAACCGGCCGCCCGACAAAAGTTCAAATTATACACTGAACACATTTTCTCTCTAGATGGTACAGTAAAAGGCAAAAGCATTTTGGAATTTTTGCATCCATTGTGGCCCCCGAGTCAAAAGGTTTGGTTTAGCCTGTCCCGACGTACATTATTACAGATGAACTGGCAAAAAGGGATTGAATTACAATAGATACAAGATTACAACAAACAAGTTCAACCTCAATCCCCAACAAAACCATCTTTTATAGCATTGACTTGCAGTCGAATCCTTCCATACATCTACATCTGGCAGGCCCCGCTAACATTCATTTTCACATCAAAGTGGGGACCACAAAATATCGCTCCACAGGCCACAAATGGCCCAAGGGCCACAGGTTTGAGACCCCAGCTCTACTCCCATGTCCATCTTTTCATCTGGTGCTTTGAGTGACAATACATTTATAAGGAACTTTGTTACAGGTGCAAAAAGAATAAGAAAAAACACACCAGGAGGTAAGAAAAAAGCTCCCTGCTTTTCTTTCTGCCTGAGGACAATGTTCTCCCACACTGCTGTGCAGCTTTGTCTCGCATTTAACTTTTATGGATTCACAGCTCTGTAACTCTGCAACCAAAAAAAGGAGGCTTCTGAAATAACCGCTGCTTTATATCCACTCCTGAATCGAAGCATCGTCAACGTGCAAATTTAGCCGAGTGTCCTGCATATGTTTAAATAAAACCTATGCTTCCTGTGTTTTCTGTTTGATGTATTTACTATTAATGTGTCTTCTTTCAGATCAAAACCAATCCAAGGAGTAAAAACCAAGCGCTCCCGGCCTCTGCACTTGGCTGCCGACTGCGCAGCCCGGGGTCATTGATATTTAAACTGTTCAATCACAAAAGACTCTTTTCTAATTAGCACCGCAGATTTAGAAGTGGCTTCAATCTTGCTGATGACAGCCCTTCACACTCTCTTACCCAGGGCTTTGTACAGCGCCCGGCAAGGTTCTCCTCATTTAACCGTCGTCCAATTCCCATGTGTGTTTTTCTTTTCTAATTTCCCTGAACCGGTGGGTTGTTCTTGAAACTGAGACTCAAGTGGAGCTTTGATGTTAGGGAATGGAGCTGTCAAAGTTATTTTGGTTCAGAGGCACAGAGACAAGTACAATCATAGACAATGTATATATCTATACAGACCAGAGTCCACTTTGTCCTACAAATATTAGTAAAATATCTCTATCTATATATATATATAGATGTATATAAGTATATTAACAATAATAACAATAATACCATCCATTCATGTTGTGTCTGCTTATCGCCTGCCATTCAGAGCAGGGAGGGGACATAAGACGCAAATGCTTAAGCATTTTTTCAAGTGGGCCAGATTGAACCCCTTGGCAGACCAGTTTTAGCCCGCAGGCTTTATGTTTGGCGATGTACCTGTCATGATGAGTGGGTGGAAGTAGGACTCTTGGTACTGGTCAGAAACACTGTTGAACTCTTCCTTCTCTTCATTGGATTTTGGACCCAGGTCTCCTAAAAATGTAAAGATGTAAAGGTTTTTCTATTCAATAAATGACATTAGATTCAGAAGCAGAAAAACTGATCAGTGATATGGGTTTTTACCTTGGAAAACAGCTTTGTTTGACAGACCCAGAGCAGGGGTGCTGGCTCCTTCTGGAAGGTTGGCTGAGTCCTGACATTCAGGGCAGAAGAAAATTAGGTCCAAGTGAAGATAAATCAAACATACAGTATGTATGGAATGATCTTGGTGGTTTTGACACTCACGCTGGACGTCAGCAGCTTCTCCCTCGACATCCCTGAGATGTTGGCAAAGTTCTCCACAAAGTTGCGAGGAGCTTGGAACACTCTCAGGACCTTCTCGTCGGCTCCGGACACAAACTGAAACCTCCCGACCATGGCCAGGCACTGCATGTCGTAGCCGTGGATCTGTGGCCGTGAGATTTCATGCCAGGTTGGCTGCGGGTTGTAAAGACAAGACAAGGCAGGATTTCATCAGGATCCTAAACGGCTGCGGTTGCCGGGGTAAGTGGCAGTAATTCAACGGAGCCTCTGACGGAGTGCGGCTCCTCGGCCCTAAATCTAGGTACTTGAAAAGAGGCCAGATAAGAAATTGATTCTCCTGCTGGAATAAAAGAGATCTCCAGATTAAGATGCAAGGTGATGGGCTTCTCTAAAACAACTGGAGGGTTTAGTTTGGCAGCAGAACCTCATGGCAATGATCCAAGGAGAATAGTGAAGAATAAAGTCTAGGTCTTTAAAAACAAAGGTGCTTCCTTGTTGGTTGCAATCTCACTTAGAGAGAGTCCAGACAAAATGGTAAAAAATAAATGTGTCATTCTTCTATAACTTATATTAATTGTGTGTATGTTGTACACAGTTATTTATAGAATACCTTTAGTTTGGGAAATTGCCTGTGTGTGTATATATATATATATATATATCGGTATCGGTTAATATCGGTATAATATCGGGGACATCCGTACTTTTTCCTCTTTCTTCATGCAATTTTTTTTGTTTAATGTCCACCACAGATAAAGGTACTTGATTACAGATACTACAGTATATCTCTGTATATGGAAAATGGATTGCACTTAAAGGAGAAAGTTAAGAAATGAAGCTGAAAAATGCTGCTGTAGACAATGACACAAAAAGAGGATCACACACACATCACTCATCTTCCCTGTTCCTCAATATATTAGGTTCTTTCCAGCTCCTCCCCTGGTCTAATGTGTCTCAGGTGAACAGCAGCAGCAGCAGCAGCAGCAGCAGCAGCAGCAGCAGCAGCAGCAGCATCTTTACCAGTGCTGAGTCTTGTTGTCTCCATGGGGTGAAGAGCCTGGTGGTCTGGTCTGAGCCCACGCTGACAATGAACTCGCCCTCAGGATCCCAGCCGAGGTCCTGCACCGCGTTGAAATGTCCTGATATAACAACCCCGGGGCTCCACTCACCCTGAACACGGAGCCACAAAAGTCAGTTTACAAGTCGAAAACTTCAAAACACCTGAAAAAAAAACATGCTTTCCAGAACAATAGGTACTTACAACATTGCTATTAATATTATCATTATTTTAAAGGAAAGGATTTTTTTTTCATGTCAGGTTTTACGACGATAACATACTCAGGGCCCCACAGTGGCAACTTGGCAGTTGGGGGATTCAAACCGGGAGCCTTGTGAACCCCAAGTCTGTATTTTCTCGACCATAAGGTGCAGCCTACTTAAAGGTCCTACAGTCTCAGTGAATTGTGCCATTACTATGTACATTACTATGTATATTTACCCACACACACGAGGCCCACCTGATCATAGGGCGAGGGTTTTATATACAATCCACGCCCACACTTCCCCCTTTAACGTTCTCATGGTGTCCTCTACTACGTCCGCCTTACATAGGGTGCACTGCACTATAGGGCGCGCCGCACATTTTGAAGAAAATCATTTTATGTGCACCTTATAGTCATGAAAACTGTACGGTACTAGGCCAGAGATGACACAGCACTGCATCAGTTTTCAGTGTTTGATACAAAAGAAAAAAAATATTTAAAAAAATCAGTTTCTCATAGATTCTGAGCCCGAAGGAGACCTGGGAACTATGGGATATTCCATAAATGTGGAGAACAAATCTATAAAATATTATTATAAATTCAACTTTCACATCAAGGTGGGGGCCACATCATATAATAAGGTTCCACGGCCCACAAATGGCCCAGGGTTGTGGGTTTGGGACCTCTGCTTTCAGTCAGCAGTCAGACCAGAAGAGTTCTGTTTGCACTACATTAAAGTGTGGCTCAACGGTTGGCTCCATTCTAAGAATGTGCTGTTTGAAAAGTTTAAATGAGTTAAGAAGGTGGCCGGGTTTGCTGTCACTATTAAAATTGCCTGTTGGAGGACTTTTCTCTGGAGCTGGTTGTGACTTCAGATCTCAGCGTCTCTGGTGAGACAACCAACAAAGACACATTGTGAGACAGTCAAACAACTTTCTCTCTTCCTCTTGCACTGAATCTAACCTGTGTGTGAACCCAGACTTTTTTAAAGGCAGTGGTGCACGTTCTCTTTCTAACCCAAATATTTTGTTGAAATTAACTTTAGGGACAAAGACCCATACCTCCTTGTCTTGGTCCTTGCACCAGAGATGCAGTGCACCATGGAAAGCGTGAGCCAGCATCATGGAGCCGTCCGGGCTCATCTGACAGCCGTAGAAACCCAGCGTGTTGCCGCCGACTTCTCCCACACGCACCTGGTGGAAATGGGAAGAAAAACCGAAATTTACCAGAACAATTAACTGAACTACTTTTCCACAACACATTTGTGTCTGCAGGCGGACAAAGGGACATCGTTAGCTCTGCAGGGGAAAGTCACTCAGGTGGCAAAGACAAAAACAAATGTAGAAATGCATGGTCGGCTGCACAGAGGGAAAGTGGTTTTTCTTCTGCTTCTTCCAGGAGATGAAGGTAGCACCTGTCATCACGTCACATGACATAAAGCCCATGTGCTCCCTCTCCCTCCTTGGTTTTATTTGAAGATAACGAGGTTGTTTTTAAATAAAAGACAAGCCTGAGAAAAGATGGGAGAAAAACACTGACTAACACTGAGAATTTTTGGGGGCAGAAATCTTAGAACTGGACATGAAATTAAATTTTCATATGCTGCAAATATTCAATGTTTATTGATTGTATATATTTGCAAGTGCAAAACTGAAGGCAACATTTTTTTAAATCCAGTTCTGGCCCAAATCCGTTGGTTGGGTGGACCCTATTTGGCCCCCAAGCCACCAGTTTTAATCGCCACACATCCCTAATGCTGCCTGTGACTCAGGCATGAACAAGGGACCTAATTAGTATTGTTAATTATTGTTATTCGAATCATGGTGGATTTGTAACCAGGATCCACTCAGTGGGATTTTAACCTCATTATTAACTGGACTGAAAACACAAAGATGTTTTGTTCGTGGTACAAGAAACTTTTTGATGAATGAGCCGTCACTGCAGAAGCTGCAACTATAACAGCATAAAAAATGTGTTACAAACAAGATACAAAAAAAACAAAAACTAATATCAGAGTTCATCTCAACGCACAGACTGAGAAACAGAACAAAAGACAGAATTTCCATCTTTGTCTCAGTCGTCAACTCTCCAACACTGGAGAACAAATTACTGAAGGAGTGTTTTGTGGACAATAAGGATCGTCAGACAATTAAAAGCTTTATCAGGCCCCCAAGGTCCGGCAGGTAAACTGGGCCAAAAGCTGAGATCTATTTAAATCGTCTTCTTTGCTGCTCCCACAGCACCACTGTGCTCTTCATCCAGATATGGAGGCAGATATGCTGGAGCGTCCAGAGCTGGGACGTGACAAAAGATGTGGGCGTCCGTTACATCAGTGTCCTCCAACCTTTTTTTACGCCATGGACCGTTAAATGTCTCGTACTATTTTCACGGACCGGTCGTTAAGTTGTGGCAGATAAATATGTCATCTAATAAAATTACATTTCCAGTGTTCTGAAATATTCTCCTACCTATAAAATCTTCCTACCTGAATTAACTGTGCATGGGCACAACAAGGATTTCTCAAGTGAAAACAGCCTATAATTTTCTGCTACCAGACCAGTATAAAAAGTTAGAATCTTGTATCATTTTGAGTTTATTGTTGTTGTCTTCACTGAGAAAATATTTCCTAATCAAATATGACTTCATTTTGATGTGACTTTGACATACTGGACATGGACTCCAGACATTTAACTTGGTCCAAAAGTATTTTATCGCAACCAGTACAGAGGTGAGAAAGTAAATGGAATACACAG